>JAWWMS010000248.1:455554-471690 GCA_035048045.1 Chlorospingus semifuscus
GCTCCAGGTGTGAGCTGCACTGAGCGGCTCCAGGTGTGAGCAGCAGTGAGGGGCTCCAGGTGTGAGCTGCACTGAGCGGCTCCAGGTGTGAGCAGCAGTCAGAGGCTCCAGGTGTGAGCACCATAAAGGGGCTCCAGGTGTGAGCAGCAGTCAGAGGCTCCAGGTGTGAGCAGCAGTGAGGGGCTCCAGGTGTGAGCTGCACTGAGCGGCTCCAGGAAGCACCTGAAGCAGGGGGCTGGGGGGAACCTGGGGCTCAGGGAGGTGACCTGATGCTGAACCTGCTCACTGGGGCTGAACCTGCTCACTGCTGTCCCACTGCCACGGCGCCTCTCTCCATGTCCTGGACACTGTGCCTCTTCCACGTGGCTCCTCTTTGTGATTCCTCACTGGAACACAAAGTCATTTTTAGTTCTGAACAATATGCAAAGTTCAAAAAGCTCTCACAATTCTCTGATTCCAAACACAGTTCTCCTCACCCTTCTTTCCTTTTCTCCTCTAAAATGCAGAAATATGCATTACCATAGTGAAATGAGCGAGCAGGGCTAATAGGGCTGATTGGTCTAGAAGAGAAGGATGCAATTAGAGTGCCAAGTGACAGTGCTCTCAGTGGTGACACGAGGCTCAGAGCACCCGAGGGACACTCTGTATTACAGCATGAAGGCTGCACATCTCTGCTGCTGACACAAGTGCCGGTGCACAGGGAGCAGGGGAAGGGGCAGCCCCCACACCATGTGCCTGAACACGTCCCTGTGCCTCACCCCAGCACTGCCAGGGATGAGAGAACAAGCCATTGTCAAGGGCAACCACAGAGCTGCTTGTTTCACATTAGCATCCTTAACATTTTCTATCTAATCAGATTTCCTGTTGGTTGAGGAAAGCTGCCTTCCTCCTTACCAGCTGCTATCCCAGATTGCCCTCTCCCCATCCCCAGTACGTATTTTGCCATGCTTGTCTGCTTTTCTGTGTAAAAAGGTTATGTATGCCTGGAGGGAGACTAAATGTTACCAAAAAAAAAAAATAAAAATAGAAAAAGGCAAAAAAAAAATCCCCCATGAAAACAGAACTATGGGCGAGTGTCCAAGACTCCTGACTGTGTGACTGTGACTAACCAATGGCTGTTTTTAAAAACATTTCTCATTTTATTCCCTTCCCTGGATGTAATAATACAACTCAAATTAGTTTTCCAGGAGCTGACTCCTTTTTATGTAACCATGTTTTATACAGATAGCAGCAGCAGCTTATGTTTAAACTATTTAAGAGAACAAATAGCTGCAAAATGTACTTCAGATGGCCCTTCTCCTGCTAGCAGTGTATTCCTGGCTTGAGGGAAGCTACAAAAACACTCTGTATTTTGCTGCTGCTGCTGGATGCAAGTGTAAACAACGCCCAATGCCCAGAGGAGCAGCATCCAGGTAAAGGTGTCAGCTCTGCTTGTTTTACTGCCTTGCATTGCAAACCGTGGCATGACTCTGAGAACACAAAGCTGGGCAGATGCAGAACACAGCAGCAGCTCAGCTCTTACCCAGTCCCAGGTTTCCCAGGGCAGCAGGGAGGGCTGGAGCATCCCCTGCAGCCCAGGCTGGAGCATCCCCTGCTCCAGATCTCCACACCTGGGAGATCTCACCACTGGGATCCTCATCTCTCCTCCTTCCTCCCACCCTGCAGCACTGGCTGCAGCCACTGGCCAAGGACCCTCTCTGTGTCCCCCAGGCTGTATCCAGGACTGCCCTGGAGCTGCTTCCTGAGGTGCACCTGGGGCACGTCCAAAGGAACAGAGATGATGCTGCAGGCAGGCAAGGGGGTGTGGGGAGAAGAACAGGAAACCACGGCAGATCAGGAAACATGGATCTCATTTTCTCATTCCACTTTTGCTTTTAGGAACAGGCCCGAGAGATGAGAATTGATGCACCACCAGGCTCAGACACCAGTGTGATGGGGCATTCAAGTCTCTCAGCAAACAGCAGAACTCCCCAAACACCCCTACCAAGAGCCTGGAAAATCTTTTACTTGGTGTCATCCGTCCTGCCTAGGGAGTCCAAATCCTGAAGTGATAAATGAGGCTCCCCAAGCACTACCCCTGTATGAAAGTGGTTAAAAGGTGCAGAGAAATCCATCATCTAAACAAGAGAGTTGCACAGTTAGAAACATGCAGCCTTTGCTCTGTGTTCCCATGCCATTATTCAGCAGATTAAAAAGGCATTTTTGTACTCTATGTGGAGTCTTCCAAGTCTGCAATTTTCCATAAAACCTCCATTATGACATTTCACTTGGAGAACTTTGCTAACAGCTTCCTGGTTGTCACACTTTCCAGTACCTTCAAAAATGTGTAATTTGTGTCACAGTAACAACTTTAAACATTCCTTTTCCTTTATCCTATCAGCACAACTAGCTGTTAACTGCTGGGCTCACACTGGAAGGGATTTCTGCTGGGATTTGTTTCAGCCACTCCATTAACTTCCATGGACTGGCAGGGTTTGCATGGAAAGCACATTTCGGATCACCTCACTATCAACATTCTTCAAGCTCCATGCCAACAAACCACTGAGGATGGCACACATCAGTCTTTCAGTGGGTCTGGTACCACTTTCCAGGCAATTCACAGATTCTGAAGGAAAAGATAAATGCAGCCCAGGCAACCTGAGCTACAAGAGAGTCTAAAAGGATTCCTGGTCAGATGTTCTCCCTCCATGCTAGAGACAACATCTGCCAGAGAAACACAGAAATCACACCCCAGCAAAGGCTGCCACCCCTCAGGTGGTCACAGGCCAGCCAGAGTGGCCATGGCTCCTTGTGCCTGTCTGGGAATGCAACACTCCTGGAGAGGAGGAGGAGGGACACACAAGGAACAGACATTCATCCTTGGGCATGGCAATAGAGGATGGCAGGCCTTCCTTCAGGGCCAGATGTTTTCCTGGGAATGAATGAGCACCAGTGCCACGTGCCATGGAGGAAATCTTTTCCTGGGAGTGAATAAGCACCAGTGCCACGTGCCATGGAGAAAATGCTTTCCTGGGAATGAATGAGCACCAGTGCCATGGAGGAAATCTTTTCCTGGGAATGAAAGAGCACCAGTGCCACGTGCCATGGAGGAAATCTTTTCCTGGGAGTGAATGAGCACCAGTGCCATGTGCCATGGAGAAAATGCTTTCCTGGGAATGAATGAGCACCAGTGCCACGTGCCATGGAGGAAATGCTTTCCTGGGAATGAATGAGCACCAGTGCCATGGAGGAAATCTTTTCCTGGGAATGAATGAGCACCAGTGCCACGTGCCATGGAGGAAATCTTTTCCTGGGAGTGAATGAGCACCAGTGCCATGGAGAAAATCTTTTCCTGGGAATGAGCACCAGTGCCACGTGCCATGGAGGAAATCTTTTCCTGGGAGTGAATGAGCACCAGTGCCACGTGCCATGGAGGAGGGGGTAACACAGCTGCTGCTGGAGCCAGACACTGCAGATTCATGGAGAACCCAAGAAGAGCATCTCTTGGCTTCCAGGAACACCACGGCCACTCTGATGCTCCCAGGTCTTCCCTCAGCCTGCGCTGGGCCAGCCTTTGCCACAGGTCCCAAATTCCCCAACACTGAACCGAACCATGTTCCCCGGAGACTCTGGAGAGAAAAGGCCCAGCACTGCTCTGCTTTCCTCGCTCCTCCTGGGCAGGCTCTGGGCTGGGAACTGGTGGTTTATTCACTAAAGGATCAGCCCAGCCAGGAGCCAGCCTTCTGCAGCAGCCCAGCTCCCAGTGTAGGCTGCACTGGAACAGGCACGAGCTCCTCTGGAGTTCCACACAGCACACGGAGCATTCACACACAGCATGTCAGGGATGGCAGCCGTGGGGCCCAGCTCTCTTTCGTGCTCCTGGCCATGGAATCTTCCTGCTCACCACGTGCTGAGCACCTGTGGCAGCTCAGGTGCCATCATCTTCCCAAAGGAGCTTCTCGGGAACAGTTCTGGGCTCCGAATTTACTCACGAACGACACAAACCCTGACAGATGACATGGAATCCATGACGTCTGCTAAGCCAGGAGAGTGCCACAGGAGTCACCTGTCCTTCATCCTTACTGAGTCATGAAATCACAGCTTCTGTCCAGGCAGCCCAGGACTGAGAGGACAAATGGGCCTTCTTCAAACCCCGACTTTACCATTCAGTTACATCATCACTGGAACAAGAAACCTCTCCCCAAGCCTTAAACCACAATGTGTATTGAGTTAATATTTCTGGTGAGATGATAAATGCTATTTTAATAAAGTACTTTTATTTTAAGACACAGATCTCCCAGAGGTGGCACCAAGAACATTCATGCAAAATTTGGAGAATGTAACAGAAGAAAGCAATTGACTGAAATATTTTGGGCTAATAGTGACAGCTCAGGAACTGATGCCCATCATTACAGAGAGAATAATGCAAGTGATTTGTGATAAGAACTCCAACCTGCTCACTCTGCTGTTCCTGCAGACTCGATTGTGGCAAAATCCAGCCCTGAATATTTCATCTTAAAACACTTCTACCAGCAGTAGCATTATTTGTCTTGGCAGATACTGGAGCTTATGCAAAAAATAAAGGCTTACCACGTGGAATATGAAGCATTAATGCAAAACACATATAGAACAATAAGAGAAAGTATTAAAAAATGAAATTTAAAATAGCTTAATCTTATGTACACTAGATGAAGGAGATATACCTCATTGGCAATTTCATATCAGTAAACACAGCATGAGGAGAGACCATACCTTTGCTTCATCTGAAAAGGAAAACAATCTACTTTTTTTTTTCTGCTCTGCATGCATTTCATTTCCCAAAATGCAACCAGGCGTGCATTACAGACAAAGTTCATCCTGCTTCACCCAGAACAGCTGCCATGAGCATTCTCTAGCACTGTGCAGAAGCCTTATGGAGTGCAAGGTGCTGGGGCCAAGCCGAGTCTGGTCTGAGTGCCAGGCTTAGAGCAGAGTGCAGCTCCAGGAGTCACTGCAAAGAACCTGGGAACCGATGCCTGTGAGGAGCAAGCAGCTTCAGGCAGCCAAAAGAAAGGGCAGTGTTAATGGGGGGAGCTAAACAAACAAAGTTTACTGCAGGGAAAGCAGCGCTGCCTCCGTCCCAGAGGGCTCCCGTGGGGCTCGGGCTGCAGTGTCCTGTGGGCATCAGACAGGCAAGCAAGGGACAGTGCACGGCTCCCCCCACACAGCCTGGCACACACAGCACACCCGGCACACACAGGGAGAGGGAACCCCACAAACAGAACATGGACCCAAAGTGCACAAACCTTCCGGCTCTGTGTTCTCTTTGAGGTGCACTTGCTTCAGAGGGCAGCAGAAGATTTCGTGACACTTAGCACGAAAAGGGGACTCTTTTTTCTTTAATTCCGCAGATTGGATGGAATCTTGCCGTAACATAATGTACTCCTGAGTGCCAGGGGGAGCGTCATCCATAACTGTGTCACCACACAACAAAATAACTCAGGTTAGAGCCCCAGGAAAGCGACCCCGAGAAGCAAATCAACTACAGAACGTCAGGGTGGGGAAAGACAGAGGGCAAGAAAGGGTCACAGGAAGGAAAATAAACTGTAAAGTGTAAAGGATCTTAGTCATGGTGGAAAAAACATTTACTTTTATAAACAATGCTTCTCATAAACCTCCACAGTTCATCCCTTTCATGCAGCTTTGATAAACAGCAGAACAACACCCGCTCTGAGCAGCAGCACAGCTCCTCCTGTATCTGCCTCATCCTCCCATAGCATCCCTACCCAATCTGCATGCACACTGGGGGAAAAGCAAACCCAACTCTGTACTTTCATGGCCTGGCACAGGCAATTCTGCACCAACACCCTCCACACCTGCAGGAACCCGCTCCCCAAAGCACCAAGGACAGGCCTTTATCAGCACATGGAATTACACCCCATCCCTCAGAGCACGGATAATCCAGTGACATTTTCAACAGATAGAAGCGTAGATGTACAAAGAGAAAGCACATTAATCCCTCTGATGGTTTTCTTGTAAAACAGCAAGTAGTTTTTAAAGTTGATCTTATAAATCAATACTGCCATTAATAATGCAGTCTGAAATGTTTCTGAATGGGGTCAGACTATTAAATGGCAAAAAGATAAAATATATAGCATAAAGAAAGTTCCAGCTACCTCAAAGTATTACATTACTAGAATGAATTGAAACACTTTTCCACTATCTAAAAAAATGAAGCCTTAATAACAGAGATAGTGAGATTTCTCAGCTCACAGCTTCAGGCACAGATAATCCCACACGAACAAAAATTAGATTTTTCACAGGACAGCCTACAACCAGCAATTGTTATTTACAGTGTAATACAGAGATATAAAACGGTACCCAAAACCGAACTTGGATTCCCCAACCCTACGTGAAAAAAACAAAAATTAAAAAAAAAATCCAAGAATTTCAGCAATGAGAAAAGTAACTCCTGACAGGCTAGTCTAAAACATGCACTAGCATGCACTAGGGAAGTTTATTTGTTTCTCAAACTGATGGCCATTAATTTTAACAATTTAACTCCTTCCTAAATACCTGCCAACACATGGACATCTTAAAAACCATCAGATTTCAACATTAACCCCCTCAAACAATTATCCCATTGCATCCTCATGCACTGGATTTCTTCATTGGTAGGAGTCACATCTGGGTGATAAATTCAACTTGACAGTTGTTCTGCTCACAGTGGGCAGTCACCTTCTCTCAAGCCCTCATTAATCCAGCAGGGAAACCTTGCACCTTGGCTGCTGCTGCTTCATTAGACTACACCCAGCAGCAGTAATACACTCTAATAATCTATAGAAAGTGCCATTAAAAGGGGTGCATGATCAAAGGGGACAGCACAAGTGGTTCAAAAGGAGCAGCAGGTCAGTGGAGCACGAGGTCTGGGCTGCCATTTCATCACCTCAGCAGTGGCAGTTTGCTCTGGAAGGGCAGGCTGAGCTCAGGGAGCACACTGAGCCCCAAGGGCAGCTGTGGCAGCAATTACCAGGAGCCAGCACCCACAGGTCCTGCAGGGTCAGCCCTCAAACATGCCTTGGTGCGTGTGAGCTCCGAGCATGCAGCACCTGCAAAGCAGCACCAAGGGGGATCCCCCTGTCAGGATTGGGCAAACAGTGCCTGACACCATTGCGCAGGGCCCTGTGCCAGCCCAGGCAAGCTGAGGGGCAAAAAGGCACAACCAGTCCCTCACCAGAACCTACACACCCCATCACCCCTGCACACAGATCAGTGGGGTGGGAATGCTCCACCAGGGCCCACACCTTCAGTGAGGGACCCACACCCCAAAGCCAACAAAGGCACAGATTCACTGGGGTGGGAATGCTCCACACCAGGGCCCACACCCCAAAGCCAACAAAGGCTCAGATTCACTGGGGTGGGAATAGCCCCACCAGGGCCCACACCTTCAGTGAGGGACCCACACCCCATCACCCCTGCACACAGATTCACTGGGGTGGGAATGCTCCACCAGGGCCCACACCCCATCCTCATGGCAGAACACACTGGTGCTCTATGTTCCCATCTGCCCAAAATAAAACAGGGATAAGACTACGCCTGCCATGGACACAAGTCATTAATACACTGCTCACTCACTTGTATATTCTTGTATATTCTCACTCACTTGTATATTCTCAGATGAAAGTGATAAATAACTACTACATAGCTGTAAGAAAATTAACCCTGTTTTCTTCCCCTACAATTTGATGGAGACCAAACCCACAGCAGCTGAGAGGAATTTGCTTAGCAGTGAATATAAAATAACTGCAGTAACTATTATGTTTCCTAATCAAAACATTCAGCTTGCTAAATATCACCCTGTAGCATTTTCTTAAGCTTAAATAAAATAATAATAATTACATTAATAAAAACTTGCTGTCAACAAGCCACTAGGAAAAAAATTTCTTCTTCCTGTAAGCTTTACTGAGAGAAAGAAATCTTTAGGATGGCTGCTGGCACCAGGATGTTTTTCAAGATAAATTCAAACATGTTTACTTTATATAAACACACCAGCTAAACAGTCTGCTGGTTTGTGTCTTTCTTTTCTGTCCAAGTGCATTTCAGTCCCATCCAGAATTGCCAGAAACCATAACATCAGCCCTGTCCATAGGCCTTGGCTCGGGTTCCAACTGCATCATCTTTGATGTAATTCAGACTTTAATAAAGCTGTAAGGAAATATCTTTCCCGCTGGTTTTACAGAGAGAGGCTTCTGCTCTGCTCGCTACAGGCTAGAGCAACCATAGGGTAAATAAAATCCAGGCACAACAAATCCTCCTGCTCCTGCTGGACTATTGTTCCTGCATGTATGACACAACTTAAACAAAGAAATTGTACTTCCATTCACTCCTGCATGAACCTTTCAGGTCATTACCTGAAACATGAATTTTCCTCAGTTCCCTAACTCTTCACAGTGGTTAATTTTACATGCTGTGAGGCCTAGGACACTTACACTTGCAATAAATTCATTTTCCTGGCATTTTGGAGGGACTGAAGTTGTGTCTGTACCCACAAGATCCTCAAGCCACAGAGAGCAGCAGAGCACCTCTGAAATCCTGCACCCACAAAGTGAAGAAATCCCCTCTCCTTGGCACAGGGCAGGAAAAACCATTCCCCCAGCGTGACTCTGTGGAATAATGAGAGCAGCAGCCAATGCCCCCCCACTGTCACCTCCACACTGTCACCCCCCCAGTGTCACTGTCACTCCCCAATGTCACTCCCCCAGTGTCATTGTCACCCCCCCAGGGTCACTGTCACTCCCCAATGTCACTGTCACCCTCCCAGTGTCACTGTCACTCCCCAATGTCACTCCCCCAGTGTCACTGTCACCCTCCCAGTGTCACTGTCACTCCCCAATGTCACTCCCCCAGTGTCACTGTCACCCCCCAATGTCACTCCCCCAGTGCCACCCCCAGTGCCACCCCCAGCACACAGAGCAGCGATGCTCCCCAGCCCCTCCCTCCTGCTCTGCCTCCCTGACCCCGCCAAGGAAATAAATAAAGGTCCCAGCAGAGGTGTCCCAGGCCCTGGGGCTCTCTGGAGCTATCAGGAATTATTCTTTTTTTCCTTTTAGGGGAAACATTAGGCTAGCAAGTTGCTCTCAGCTCCTTACAGGAACAAGTCTAAAAAAAACCTCTCTAAAATAACTTGCTTCAAGTGAGTGCCTGTAGGACAGGGAAGGGTAGCAAAGTAGGGTATTTAGCTGTAATACCATTTTTGAGACAGCTGATGAACATCTCTCAGGTCTTTGGGCAGTAAAAATTCTCTTTTCATCACTGCTTTGTTTCCCTCCTAATTTCTCCCAGTTGAAGGTGGGATTTTTTTGTCAGCCACCTGCACACAATAAACTCAGAGCACAACAATACTTGCAAGCTAATTGAAAAAAATTTCTATTCTGGGCTTGTAAAACACTCAGAACCTCTTAATGACAACACAGTCTATCCAAACCATTTCACATTAAGCTTTGCCAAATCTTGATGAAGTATTCTTACCAAACAGCCTTTCTGGCACTTCTGCATCACCCACAAATCTTATTTTCAGCTTGCAGCTGTGTGCTCCCAACTTTGAAGTCTGGTTGACTCTGACTTGCAGTTTTCACAATGAACACAGATATTACAGGAAGCACAAGCAGCCAATTCTCTAATTTTTATTCACAGCAAGCCATTTCTGGAGTCCCTCATTTTGCACCACTCCTTCCTCCCCAGCACACCCCCAAACACAGGCACCACACCAGCTCATTTCAAACTGAAAAGAACAAAGCAGCAAAAATACCTTGTGAAAGACACAACTTCCTTTGGGTGAGTTTTCAGAATTAAAAGTAGGCTCAGAATATTCCTGCTCCAGGGGCATCACTCACAGCTCCTGCACAGCCCCAGCTGAGGCACTCAGTGAAATCCTCACTGGAGAACCAGGAGCCAAGTGAGCCAGAATTACATGGCTGAAACCTACTCTAGGCAAAACATTTCATTGCTGTATCAATTCTTAAGGCTTGCACAGCTCCATCTTCATTCCCACACCAAAGAATTTCTCTGATGATTTCAGATAGTGATTTATTTTCTGATTTGAAACTACTTTCCACCGTGAAATATCTTTCTATTTTAAAGAAGTGACTGCCTTGTGATCAAAACTGAAAGCTGACACCTCTTTGCACCATGTTTCCTCCAACATATGTAGAAATTTCTTAACCTTTTGATCTGCTGAAAAATTCTGAAATATGCTCTCTTTGGGTCACACATAGAATAACTTTTTTCAGATCTTCCAAAAACATTTGCACAGAACACTCCCCCTTGACCTAAAAGAGTAATTGGATTAACTGCTAGCAGTAATAGGCTGTTATCCCCTGAAAAGACTACCCAGATAAGGCTGCATTTAGATCCTTGTGGATAATACAGACAAAGGCACAGACATCAAACATTTGTTGATAAATGCTGCTCAGAATGCATCTCCTGTTTCCCAGTGGGAGTGGCAGCAGGGTTTCTGCAGAGAGCCTCATGTCCCAGCTGTGCCAGGCACCCTGTGCCACCCTGTGCCACCAGGTACCCTGTGCCAGCCTGTGCCACCCTGTGCCACCAGGCAGCCTGTGCCACCCTGTGCCACCAGGCAGCCTGTGCCACCAGGCACCCTGTGCCACTTTGTGCCACCTGGCAGCCGTGGCTGAGCCCTGGCCTGGCTGAGCCCAGCCCTGGCTGCTCGGGGTGCAGCTGAACAGGAGCTCCCAGGGCAGGGACAGGGCTGAGGGGCGCCCTGCAAATTGTACCCACTGCTCAGGGACAGGGCTGAGGGGCACCATGCCAACGGGACCCACTGCTCAGGGCCAGGGCTGAGAAACAGCCCAAATTTACTGTGGAACAGCCCAAATTTACTGAGGAACAGCCCTCATTTATTGAGGAACAGCCCCAGGGTGCAGAGCCAGCACCTTTCCCTTCCCAGCCATCAGGAGCTGTGGGTTTGCCATGCCACACGTGCCCACTCTCATCTGAGCTCTGCAGCTCAGCTCAGTGCTGTGCTGTGCTTGTCCCTGAATGAAGGAATGAATAAATGAGTGAAGGAATGAATAAATGAAGGAATGAATGACTGAAGGAATGAATAAATGAGTGAAGGAATGAATAAATGAAGGAATGAATAAATGAATGAATGAAGGAATGAATAAATGAAATGAATGAAGGAATGAATGACTGCACGAACATTTCTTCCCGGCCTGTTCGGAGCGCTCTGCGGCTTTCCCCATCTGCTGAACCAATGCAAGCTGGCTGCTTTCCAAGCAGGTGGGCTGGGGCATGCAGCACAGCAGACAGACAGTAACAACGCCCAGGGTGCCACTCCTCTTTGTGGAGTGTGAGTTTGGGAAGCTGCAGGCACTGGGAGCACTGGGAGCACACCAGTGCAGAACTGGGACACTGCTGGGCACCAGGGGCTGGCTCAAGGAGGGCACTGGACAGCAGGCTGGCCTGGCCAGCTGCAGAAGACGAAGCACCCAAACTGCACAGCCACCAAGGAAGGATCTGGCCCTTGGGATGAAGCTGTGCTGCCACCCCAGCTGCTGGAGCAGACATTTCTCCTTCTGCTCCACCAGCACAGGACAGGAGCACCACGAACACAGGAGGAGAGGGACAGCAGCTCCAGATGGAAATATGAGCCTCACTCACCCCTGCCTACCATAACCCCTCTCTGACCAGCTCACAGGGAATGTAAAAACCACTGTGACAATTTGTGCCACAGTGCACTTACGTTCTTCACTGACAAAGTCTGGGAGCAAAGCAAGGAGCGTCGCTGTTTCTAAGAGAACATCCTGGAGGAGAGGTGAAAATCAGGCATGCAGGGGAGAAGGCGCCAGGAGACCTGCTAGAAAGGTCCAGGATGAGTGGGAAGCTTGCAGTTTTTGAGAGCTTTGCACAGCTTTAGCTTGCTGCTTATGAAGTATTAGAAAACTCTTGTGTATCGTAACGTTAATGAGAATTTAATTATTAATGTAGCCCTATTTGGAGCTAGGAGAATAGTTACAGATTATGAGGGAAGTAGAGAGAAGTGCCTTTTTTCTTCCTATTTATGGAGCATTATTGTCAACAGCTGGGCTACAAGAAGAGACAAACTTCCCTAGTGTTGGGAAGAAAAAAAAACCCAAAGCAACAAAAACACAAAGGAAGAACTGAAAAAGATCAGAATCCTCCAGGAAAAGCAGCCTGAAAATGGCAACAAAATCATCAAAGAATAGACTGCATCCCTCCTGGAAGTCTGGAAGGATGAGCGCTGCCTCTGGGAGCAGGAATGAGCAGCAGCTCAGAGGCTGGCACTGGAGCTGCAGCTCCTGGGCATCTCTCTTGGAAGAGGCACACAAGAACAGAAGCACCATTCATAAAAGGACAGGTGACACCTCCCAATTATTTGCCCCATTTACTGAGGATTAACAAAGGGAAGGATGAAGAAACCGAGTGCTTTAAAATTCACACTCATTACAGAAAGAGCTGTGCAGAGAAACGGCCTCAGAGGAGATTTCTCAAAGGAAAGCACAGAAAACTCTTCAGCAGAAGCCAAAATCCTGGGTGTGCCATGGAGAGGTGCAGAGAGTGCTCTCACAGCCCTGGGAACAGCAGAACCCTGGACCCTGCTGGGCCTCAGCACCCCACCCAAAGGGGCAGAGAGCTCTGAACAGAGCTATGCACACAGGGGCTGAACAGCAGAGAAATCCTTTCAGAAAAGAAATGTATAATTTAACCTGAAATTAACAGTGCTCTTCATTTAAAGGTCGGGAATTATTTTAACAGGTTAAAGATTAAGATTATGCAGGTAGGGTCCCTATATACAAACACATGTACACAAACCAGTTCAGCTGTAAAACAGTCAAGTGAAAGGCTGCAATATTTTCTCACATTGATTTCTTAGACTAAACTTTGGTTATGTTGAATTCCCACCACAGGTGATTTTATACAAATCACTTGATGCACACCCCAAAAATTTACCCAGCAAATTACACCACGTTGAAAAACCCACTCAGCTGTAAGCTCAGTGTAGTCATTCACACAGCAGGAGAAGGCTCTGCCTACCCTGAGTTCCCAGAGCGCTGCCTACCCACTGCAGCAGCCACTGCTGGGGCAGCCCCCCAGCCCCGCTGCCCGTGCTGCGCCTGAATAACCCAGCCCAACAACCTGACACCCAGCAGCTCCTTCCCCATCCGGCCCGTGCAGAGCCATGAACAGTCACTGAACAGCATCCACTGAGGAACAGCACCCACAGCACCCATTCCCCCTCCCCTGAAATCAATGCACTGCATTTCACAGCCTGCACTTGACAAGGTTTAGAAACTGTACTTGAAAGTGTTTTCCCCTCTCCACACTCACCTAAAGCCTCTCAGACTCTGCAGAAAGCCATGTGCAATTATGCCATCACTGTTACTCACAGTAGCTACAACACGCTGCACACACAGAGAAGGGTTTCTCTTTACACTGCCCATCAGTTTAACCAGCAACAAGACAAATCAGCAGAAGTCTAAACAGCCTGCTTTCCTGTTACTGCCTAGCCTGATGATCACCTGGAGAGTCTAAGCAGATGTTCTGTACACGGAGATCCTTCTCATCTTCCCCACAACTTTCTTCTGTACGCTGCCATGGTACTCCCACACACTGCCCAGCATCTCTGCTCTGTGCTAGCAGCCCAAGCACACCAGAGTTACAATCATTTCCACACAGCAGAGCTAAAATGGCATTATTGTTTTACTGCAAGTGGTGCCTTCCAGTTCCCTGAGCCAGCTGCTGGATGCTGTGAGGGCAGGTGAGAGGGGAGCAGCAGCAGCAGGTCACAGGGCAGGGCTGGCTCCCTGAGCAGCCCACGGGCAGCAGCTGGGCTGCAGGAGCAGGGAGGGCTCTGCTGGCACCAGGGGCACAGGGGCAGCAGGAAGGGCTCTGCTGGCACCAGGGGCACAGGGGCAGCAGGAAGGGCTCTGCTGGCACCAGGGGCAGCAGGGAGGGCTCTGCTGGCACCAGGGGCACAGGGGCAGCAGGAAGGGCTCTGCTGGCACCAGGGGCAGCAGGAAGGGCTCTGCTGGCACCAGGGGCACAGGGGCAGTCAGAGCCCTGACAGTGATGGCTGTGGCAGGGTGGTGGCTGTGCTCACACCTGTGCTCACACCTGCGCTCCACGCTGCTGGCACTCTGCAGCCTGATCCAGAGGCATTTCAAGGCTATGCAGAAAAGAGTTAAAACCCAGCAGTGTGCTCAGTCAAAGCAGAAATAGCTCAGCTGGGTGGCTGTGGCCCAGCACATCGTGGCCTGCTCAAACAAGGCCAGCTGGGCAGTCACTCCTGACTGACACGCTGTCACCGAGGGGAAGGACACGGCGACAAGGGCACGGAACAGAAATGCAATGCAGATCTTTACAAACCAGCACACATCTCCACACAACCTGCCATGAAATTCAGATGTTCACACAGGTGACCTCCGTGCCTGGGTGCTGCCACCCTGGGGGCTGCACAGCCATCAGCACCCACTGCCAGCCTTGGGACACACCTGGAGCCTGCCAGGAGCTCCTGCTGCTGCTCGGACACGCCACGAACACCCCAGGCGCAGTGCACCATGTGGAATTAACTCCTCCAGAAACCAAAGGGCAAAACGATCACAGAAGGTTGTTGTGTTAGAGCAGAAGTAGCAGCGAGGTTATTGCCTTTGTGTATTTTTATCCTACATTGCATAATATGCTCGCATTGATGTTCAGCACCGTAAATGACATAAAAAACAACCCAAGGCAGTAAGCACAGCAGAGCTGAAGGAAAAAATCCTCACATTTCACATTCCAGTGCATGAACGCTGCAGTCCTCCAGCTTACAACAGTCTATCAAAGTTAGCAAAGACAAATGTGTGTCTTAGAAAAAAGACATTGTTTCAACACTGAGCTATAAATTAGCTTCTGGTTTTCAGGAGGTAGTAAGTGGTCTTTATTCTACTACCAGAAAAAGCCACTCTGTTGAAACTAAGGATATTGCATGCTGCATATGTAGTTGGGGAGCTGCCTTGGGATACCACACTCGCTTCTGTACCTCTTTGAAATCATCCATATCAGAGAAAAGTCCCTGTTTTCTGTCATTAGCGTATTTATGCCAACTGGGATTCTAGAGACCTCCAAAGAAATGAAACCATTTATTCTGAAAGTTGATTGAAAAACTTTAAAACATTGGAAGGATGCTGCTGCGGTAAATGTCTGAAACATGGATTCACACCAACTCCAGTTAAACAAAAAACTACCAAGAAAAGCTTCAGAGCAATTTGCAGCAGCTGAATATTTGGCCCAAACAACTCTCAAAACTAGTGCTGGGGTACACAGGGCCTGCAAACCCTGAGCCTGAGCCCTGCCCTGCTGTGGGCAGCTCCAGTTTGCAATCCGTGCTCTCAGCACCACTTGCACCATTCCCAATCACCAGTGCCAGGGTCCTTCCACTGCTCTGCACACCACATCAGCACTCTCAGTATTTTTAATAGTAGCCCCAAAACCCCACTCGCATCTGAAGTGACCGTAGGAAAACAATAAATTAGTTTTTAACAGCTTCTCAAAGAATTCATTTAAGGAATTAGGTCTTTGCAGGTTGCAAACAAAGCCACCTTTCCTCTTACATTTAAATTTACTAATGTGGAACTTCCATTCTACCCATGCACTCTACTCCTGAACTGAAATTCTAAAGAGCATTTCACAAAATGTTATTAGCATTTTAGTCTCTATCTATTAATGTCACAACAGACACACAGCTGCCAGAGCTCTGTGCTGCTGCTGCACGCCCCTGCTCGCCTGCAGGCTCTGGAGAGGGGACCCAAGCTGCAGGTCAGGGTGCCAGCCAGCCCAGAGCAGCCCTACCTGTGCCAGTGCCCAGCCCTACCTGTGCCAGTGCTCCATGCCCAGCCCAGAGCAGCCCTACCTGTGCCAGTGCTCTGTGCCCAGCCCAGAGCAGCCCTACCTGTGCCAGTGCTCTGTGCCCAGCCCCAGAGCAGCCCTACCTGTGCCAGTGCCCCGTGCCCAGCCCCAGAGCAGCCCTACCTGTGCCAGTGCTCCATGCCCAGCCCAGAGCAGCCCTACCTGTGCCAGTGATCTGTGCCCAGCCCAGAGCAGCCCTACCTGTGCCAGTGCTCTGTGCCCAGCCCCAGAGCAGCCCTACCTGTGCCAGT
>JAWWMS010000248.1:471790-483117 GCA_035048045.1 Chlorospingus semifuscus
CCCAGCCCCAGAGCAGCCCTACCTGTGCCAGTGCTCCACGCCCAGCCCAGAGCAGCCCTACCTGTGCCAGTGCTCCATGCCCAGCCCCAGAGCAGCCCTACCTGTGCCAGTGCCCAGCCCTACCTGTGCCAGTGCTCCATGCCCAGCCCCAGAGCAGCCCTACCTGTGCCAGTGCTCCACGCCCAGCCCAGAGCAGCCCTACCTGTGCCAGTGCTCCACGCCCAGCCCAGAGCAGCCCTACCTGTGCCAGTGCCCAGCCCAGAGCAGCCCTACCTGTGCCAGTGCTCCATGCCCAGCCCAGAGCAGCCCTACCTGTGCCAGTGCTCCATGCCCAGCCCAGAGCAGCCCTACCTGTGCCAGTGCCCAGCCCAGAGCAGCCCTACCTGTGCCAGTGCTCCGTGCCCAGCCCAGAGCAGCCCTACCTGTGCCAGTCCCAGCCTGGAGGAGCCTCGGTGGCAGAAGGAGCAGCCCCTGAGCTGCTCTGCTGTGCTCAGCTGCGTGCAGATGTGGGATGGAGCTGTCCCACTGCTGTGGCTGCTCACCCCGGCCTCCAGGGATGACTCACTGTCACTCACACACATTAAAGCTCCTGCCCATCCTCTGACTGGGGCTGTTCTGCAATTGTTGTGTCCCACAGTGAGGGCTGGCAGGGCTGGGCTCAGCGCTGCAGCCCTGCCAGCTCAGGCTGCTCAGCCCCTGCCCCTGCCCAGCACAGTTCTGCTCACCAAAGACTGCTTGTGACCTGGGCTCAGCCCCTGCCCCTGCCCAGCACAATTCTCCTCTCCCACCAGGTGAGACAAGAGAAAGGAGCTTCCCTTGGCCATACCTGACGTTCCAGCACTGAAGCCTCTCTCCAGGAATGCTCTGCATGTCACATATTAATGGATTCTGACTAACAGCTTTAGCTGCACATCATGTCTAGACAAAGTGCCCCGCTGTGGGCAGTGGCCTGGAAGGGCACTGGAACAGCTGTGGGTGAACACAACACAAACTGTGCTGCTGACAGGCTGTATGCACACTGCCCCTCACCTGGCTATTCTCCAGCAGGTGACAACAATGGCAATTTCACTGAAGTTTAAGGCAGAAAAGGGCCAAAGCCCAGGCTGGCCAGAGAACCAGGAACAAGCCACGCTGTCCCCAGCCTGGACATCAGGAAGAATTTCTGCCCTGGGAGGGTGGTGAGGAACTGGAAGGGGCTGCCCAGGTTGGTGGTGGAGTCACTGTCCTTGGAGGTGTTCAAGAAGCAATGGGCATGACAGTCAGTGATGTGGGCTACCCACAGGGACTCCATCATCCTGGAGGTCTTCTCCAATCCTAATGACTCCATCGCTGTGTGAGAGGCTGGGGCTGCCCCTGGACCCCTGGCAGTGCTCAAGCAGCCTGGGACAGGGCAAGGTGTCCCTGCCATGGCAGGGGTGGGACAAGGTGACCTTCAAGGATTCTTTCAACCCAAACCACTCTGATTTTATGGGCATCACTCAACACCCAGAACAAATGAGACGGTCAGAAGACCAGAGGGGAAGGAGATAAAGTTGCACAGAAGATTTTGATAGAACAATGTGAGCAGGCTCTGTACAGAGCCCAGGTGTGCTCAGCAGCGCCCATGGCTCACTCTGACTGTACAGTTGCACCCAGAGCTGGCCACAACCCCTGCACACCACAGGTCCCTGCAGAAAAGGGACAGCCCAAAAGCACCACAGCTGCAAGGCCACAGGGAGCAGAGAATAGGAGGTAAAGTATTTACAGCCCACCAGAGAGCCTCCACCACCTCTCAGCAGCCTCAGAGCTTTCCTGCCTTTGGCTGTCACCTGTGAGGTGAGCACTGTGCCTTCATGTAGAACTGCAGCACTGCTTCCCTTCACTGACACGAGAGCATTTAACTCCCTTTCAGTGCTTCATTATGCTCCAACACGCTGTGCTGCCATTACAGCTTTAAATATTTACTTGACATTATCTTGCATCTGGCAAATGTATTCTGATACTACCCAGCAAGTCCCATGCAGGATTAAGTTCTCCACTGGTCTTTGCACAGTAACAGATCCCATTTTATTCCACCACTGCAATTCTCTCCAAATCAGCTCTGCAAAGTCCAAGAGTTCTCCAACAATTCTCTTAAGACAGATGAGATTTGCAGGCACCAGACTAATTTCTAAGTTCCTACAGCAGTTAAGACTTCTGCCTCCTCCTCATTTTCTGTGCTGCTCAGACCCCACAAAGACTGCCTGTTACTCTGTCAGTGCTGCCAATCCATGTGCACCTTCTCCTTTATTCTCTTATTGTTAATTAACTACTTCATGTTGCAAATTCCCATACTTCAGACAAAGTACTGTTGTCACAATAGCCCTGTACGTGAATTATTGTAACTAGAATGCATTAATAAATAACACATTGAAGGCTTCAAATACATTGGGACAAACCCAGCCCAGCCCTGCCCCATCCTGGGACAAACCCAGCCCAGCCCTGCCCCATCCTGGGACAAACCCAACCCAGCCCTGCCCCATGAAGGGGACAAACCAAACCCAGTCCAGCCCTGCCCATCCTGGGCTTGGCTGGGTCTGCAGAGCCCCAGGAGAGCAGCAGGGCTCCAAGCTGATCTCAGAGCCGTGCAAGGACACCTGGCTCTCACAAAGGGAGCAGCTGACCAGCACAAAGGGCTGCACAGCCTCCCCCCTCCCAGGGACTCCACACAGACGCTCCAGCACAAAGCCAAGGAACATTCTGAGTGTTTCTGTCACCTTGCTGTGCCCCTGAGGCTCACACTGCAGGCAGGCTGCTGTGCCCACATTCCTGCTGCACTCCAGGTGCCATTTTCCCAGTTATTTCCCATGAAGATACCCAGCCAACAGCAAAATGGGGAGTGGGAGCTGCCCAAGAACAGTTCTGTCTGTTTGTAGAGAAGTGAAAACCCCAAAGAACACTTTTCTCTCAAGCTGCAATGACCAGGCAAGCCCACGTTGTCTGGCCAGCCCCCGGCTGCTGTCAGTGAAACACCCCTGAAATGGTGCTGTAATGTAACAAATGTCAATGTAAAATGCAAACCCCAGTTCTGAGAGGGCTCAGAGGGAATGCAAACCCCATTCTCCTGAGAGGGCCCAAGGAGCTGCTGCCCCAGCACCCAGACTCTGAGCTGCTCCCCCAGGTGAGCACAGAGCCCATCCCTGCTGGCACCCTGTCCCAGGGCACAGCACACGGGAGCTGTCCCCAGCACTGCCTGCAGCACACTCACATCCATCTCCTTCACACCCAAACCTGCCACTTTCAGCTTTATTTCTGTTCCTCACAGGGCCCTGAGGAGCTGCTCAGATAAGGCCTGTGCAGCCTATCCAAGGCTAAATCACCTAAATGCACACCTCCAGCTCACAGCACTTTATTGCTGCTGCTGCTGGCATATGGAGAGCTCAGATGAAAACAAGCAAACAGTGGGTAAAAACATCCCAGAAAAAGCTGAATATTTATGGCTTGTACCCAGAAACCTGAGTGGCAAGTGGATGCTTCAGGTAGAGATAAAAGGAGTGACAGAAGAGTAACTTTTATCTATGCAGTCTACATTTAATGACTGCAGGAACATTTGCAGATGATTAGGGCCAGCCTAAGTGCTCTGTTGTTCCTTTGTTCCATTTCTGAAGGGTTTGGACTTTATTTATTATTTTTCTTCTTATTTTTTTTCCTTCCTCCCCCCATAGCTGCAACTAAATATAATTTTTGGGTTTTGAAGACCTATTTCCATTTATAGAATCCAGCTGACAGTCCGGGGATGATGTTCCCTAGCTGAGGCAGCTGCCTCCTTGGCAGAGGGAGGGATGATCATGCCGGGTGCGTCTCTGGGCATCTGTGACAGTGAGGATGGCAGGGCTGAGAGCAGCCTGGCCCCTCTGGGGTGTGCAGTGCAGGAGCTCAGCCCCACTGCCCTGCACGCACAGCTCACCTGAGGGCACGGGGCACAGCCTGGTATTGAACTGATGTCACAGGGAACAGCTGCTCCCTCTGACCATGCCAGACTCTCCACAGGCAGCCACAGCCTCACCTGTGTCCTGGGGGAGCACCTGCAGGCACCTGAGCTCACCTGAGTGCCACACTGAGCTGCTCACCTGTCCTGGGGGAGCATCTGCAGGCACCTGAGCTCACCTGAGTGCCACACTGAGCTGCTCACCTGTCCTGGGAGAGCGTCTGCAGGCACCTGAGCTCACCTGAGTGCCACATTGAGGTGCTCACCTGTCCTGGGGGAGCACCTGCAGGCACCTGAGCTCTCCTGAGTGCCACACTGAGCTGCTCACCTGTCCTGGGAGAGCGTCTGCAGGCACCTGAGCTCACCTGAGTGCCACACTGAGCTGCTCACCTGTCCTGGGGGAGCACCTGCAGGTACCTGAGCTCTCCTGAGTGCCACACTGAGCTGCTCACCTGTCCTGGGAGAGCACCTGCAGACACCTGAGCTCACCTGAGTGCCACACTGAGCTGCTCACCTGTCCTGGGAGAGTGTCTGCAGGCACCTGAGCTCACCTGAGTGCCACATTGAGGTGCTCACCTGTCCTGGGAGAGCACCTGCAGGCACCTGAGTGCCACACTGAGCTGCTCACCTGTCCTGGGAGAGCGTCTGCAGGCACCTGAGCTCACCTGGTGTCCTGGGGGAGCATCTGCAGGTACCTGAGCTCACCTGAGTGCCACACTGAGCTGCTCACCTGTCCTGGGAGAGCATCTGCCCTCACCTGAGCACTGCTGAGTGCCACACTGACACCCAGATGTGTACCAAGAGCACTCCCATGACAGGCTGTGTGTGATGTGTCTGTGCCCCCCCCTCACTCAGCCTTGTCCAGCCCTCTGTGCCCTGCTCTGTCCCCACCACGTGCACTCCTTTCAAAACCTGGCCAATTCCTCACATTCCTCTCCTTCCCTGCCAGCAGAAGTGGAAGAGATCACCCAGATGTAATTTCAGCAAACAATAAATCCCTCTATCAATGGTGCTGCCCTGAAAGTCAGTAGATGGAAATCTGAATCTGATTTTCAGCTTCTACAGCATTTCTTTCCATAAGACCATTAAACTGCAGGCTCAGAGTTACAGCTTAAATCATGTCTCTCTGCAGACAAGTCTAAGCTCCAAACAATCAAATAGTGATTTATAATCTGTTGTTTTCACTCAATATATCATGTCTAGCAAACATTGATTTATATGTAAGATTAGACTTTGTGGTTGTACTTTCCAAAGTTATTGAATAACACCAATCATAACCAACAATTGATAGGTAATTTTTCTAGTATACACAAATTAATCTTTGTTGATTTGACCTTAAATTACCAAAGTTTCATAACTCATTTTCCCATACAAAGTTGCAGGTTGGTTTGGTTTCTTGGTCTCATTACTCTTCCCCTGCATCTTGTCCTTTGACCATTAAATTCTTTGCTCATATCTCATTCTTTCAAAGTTTACTTCCTTTGTGTATTTGGTAGAAATGCAGACTTGCCTCCCCCATTTTTACCGGGGTGTTTGAACTCTGATTTTCCTGCAAAGCATCTTCTCATCTGTTAAATTCTTTCTGCACACCCAAGGCTGAGATCCCACTCACAGAACAACCTCACACTGCCAGTGCAGGGCAGACAGGCAGCCCCTGTCCCAAAGGAACCGTTCCCACCCTCTGCCTGTGCCTTGCCCTGGAGGTTTCTGTTCCCAGCCCCACCTCAGCTCTCACAGCCTGAGGGCAACTGTCCCAGCCCTGTCCTGAGCCCAGATAAAGGGCCCAGATAAAGGGTGACTGCACTGAAGCTCCTGCCCTGGTGGTTCCAGGTGGGCAGCACAAACCATGGCTTTGCTGAGGTGTGGAACACAAACCATGGCTTTGTCCTGGTGGTTCCACGTGTGGAACACAAACCGTGGCTTTGCTGTGGTGTGGAACACAACCCTGGCTTTGCTGAGGTGTGGAACACAACCCTGGCTTTGCTGTGGTGGTTCCAGGTGTGGAACACAACCCATGGCTGTTTCCCTCCAGGACAGGCTGGCTCCAGCCCAGCAGGACCCTGAGCAGGACCCTGAGCACACAGAGGAGGGGCAGGACACAACCCTGGCTTTGCTGTGGTGGTTCCAGGTGTGGAACACAACCCATGGCTGCTTCCCTCCAGGACAGGCTGAGCACACAGAGGAGGGGCAGGACACAACCCATGGCTTTGCTGTGGAACACAACCCATGGCTGTTTCCCCCCAGGACAGGCTGGCTCCAGCCCAGCAGGACCCTGAGCAGGCTCCTGACACACAAGGAGCAGCAGGACCATGACATGACCGGGGCAGGGTGGGCTCACCCAGGGGCTCAGCTCACTGCCATTACCATTAAAATTAAACCTTGATGGGAAGGCCACCTGTGGCTCCACGTGCAGAGCCAGCACCCTCACCAGGGGATTGTTATTTCAACACCTGTCTGCTGGACGTGGCTGTTTATTAATAGAAAGGATCGCACACAGCCTGAGGTAAATTAAAATTCCAGTTCTCTATTCCGGTCATTGAAGAATCTGCCAGGCCGTTGTTTGATTTGGTTTCTAGCAAAGCAGCCTAACAAACTTCCTTCCAAGCCATTAATTCAGATATGCAATAAGCCTAACACAACTGCACTGGCTCATTAAAGCAATTTGAGGTAACCTGACTCATTAGAGCAGCCACCAACCATCCCCTGTGAGTGCAGCCTTGTTTTCAGGCAGCATCACAGATGACCTGCTGTGCCAAATGCCTCTTCTGTCTCAGGAAAACCTCAGGGAAACAGCAAAATGGAAAGCCTTCATTTGCTCAGGCTGTGAATTCATTCACATGCAAGACTATTATAACATTCTGAGCATCTTTTTTTCATCCAGAAAAGGATTATTTAACTGGATGAAGGGAAATTCTTCAGTAAAGACAGTACCATGCTGATAACCATGCAGGACACAAGTTTACAGATAAAACTGATAAGCTCCCTGCTGTGTCTGTTGGAAAGGACAGTTTAACCATTCAGGAAAGCAAATTCAGGAAGGACAAATTCTGAGTGTGCCATAGCTGAAATAATAAGAACCAACCTGTGACCTTGGTACACAGCCCAGGCTGCCATCAGTGCACAAAGCAGCTGCACAGAGTTGCTGCCCACACTTAGGGAAAACCACAAAAATCCTCCTGTGCTGAATAAAAAAGGACACTAAACGAAGGTACAAAGCCAACTGAGGCAGCACTTAGCCTTTGAGCAGGGACACGTACAGGTGTAGCAGTCATCAAACTCAGGATAATTAAGCCTGGCCCTTGAACCACATCAACCCATTTAGTGGCTGGAGGTGAAGCACAAAATCCTTGAGTGAGACTAATTTGGAGTCCTCCAGCAGAGGAATTAAGCAGCTTAATACAAAGCACCTTCCATGGACTTAGCACACTTAAAGCAAGACTTGTTCACCTAATAAAGGCAGGCAGGCGCACAGCAGACTTGACCCTCTGCTACAGTAAAATCAACTACCTAAAAACAACAAAATCATCTCTGTGCATGTTTGCTGTTTCCCAAATAAAAACCTGGCTCTTCAAAGTCAGGTTCACAGCCAGCACTGAGTAAAGGAACCTGCACAGCCAGCACCCACAGCAGGTGCTGCTGCTGCCCTCCTAAACAAAAATCTGGTTATTCCAGGCCAGGTTCCCAGCCAGCACTGAGTAAAGGAACCTGCACTGCCAGCACCCACAGCAGGTGCTGCTGCTGCCCTCCTAAACAAAAATCTGGTTATTCCAGGCCAGGTTCACAGCCAGCACTGAGTAAAGGGACCTGCACAGCCAGCACCCACAGCAGGTGCTGCTGCCCCCCTAAACAAAAATCTGGTTATTCCAGGCCAGGTTCACAGCCAGCACTGAGTAAAGGGACCTGCACAGTCAGCACCCACAGCAGGTGCTGCTGCCCTCCTAAACAAAAGCCTGGTTCTCCCAAGTCAGGCTCACAGCCAGTTCTGAATAAAGGGACCTGCACAGCCAGCACCCACAGCAGGTGCTGCTGCTGGCTCCTGACAGCCCTGCTCTGAGTGACTCTGAGCTCACAGCACAGGGACAGGTTTGTTAAACTGGATCGATTTGCTTGTTTGTTTTCATTTCAAGCCACTATCTCTCGCATACCCAAACCACCAGAGCTGGGAGGAGCACCTGGAACGTGCAAGGAGGGCTCTGGGATTGGAACCAGAGTTTTCCTATCCTCAGAATCTCACATTTGAGCTACAAAACCTCAGTTTATCTGGGAGGGACAGCACATCCTGAGTCCTCCCTGTGTCCCTGTGGGCTGGCCTGGCTCAGGCTCATCTCTGCTTTCCCTCCCTCCCCAGGGCAGATCCCTCCATGTGCCATGGAAAGGAACTGACTTTCACAGGGAGGAGAAAGGAGAATTTCACCCAGTAACTCTCTTTCTGAAAACACTTCCGAAGTTCTTCCTCAATTCTTTTTTAGAAGCCTCCTGAGAAACTTGCTAAATAATTAACATCTCTTTCTCATTTTGCTCCCATAATGTGAACACATAATCTATTCCGTGGTTACTCCTTTATCACAAGTGAATAACACTGCAGTGGGGCTCCAGGGAGAACGTGCACATTTCCTCCCTCTGAGCCCCCTGCACGGGCTCTGGGTGGCTCAGTCCCATCTCCCACCAGGGCTCTCTGCAGCTCAGGAGCCCCTGGGGAACACCAGAGGAACCAGGTGGGGCTGACAGCAGAAACTCCAGCCAGAACAGCCCTGAGCCCAGAACAACCCTGAGCCCAGAACCACCCTGAGCCCAGAACCACCCTGAGCCCAGAACCACCCTGAGCCCAGCTGGGAGCTCCCAGCCCTGAGCCCAGAACAGCCCTGAGCCCAGCTGGGAGCTCCCAGCCCTGAGCCCAGAACCACCCTGAGCCCAGAACAGCCCTGAGCCCAGAACAGCCCCGAGCCCAGAACCACCCTGAGCCCAGAACCACCCTGAGCCCAGAACAGCCCTGAGCCCAGAACCACCCTGAGCCCAGAACAGCCCTGAGCCCAGAACCGCCCTGAGCCCAGCTGGGAGCTCCCAGCCCTGAGCCCAGCACAGAGCAGAGGCAGCCCCAGGGCTCCACAAGCACAGCACTCCCAATGACTCCTTCCAGTGAGCTGTGCTGTCTGGGAGCCCATCAAGGGTTTGTTGTGGAACTGCACAGACACAGGCTCTGAAACGATGCAGCTGTGTCCTTCTCAAAATCCACCTTCCCTTCAACAAATGCTCTGTTATCAGAGTCAAGAGATTTTCTTTTGGTTTTTCTAAAAAACCAGTGTGCTCCTATTTGCTGCCAAATTTCAGCTCTAATTTGTAAAGATTTTCCTGTGTCTATGTCTGTTATAATTGTGACCACATCTCGGTTTCATTTTCCTTCCACTTTCTCTCTGGCCAGAAAAATCCACATAATTTAAGTTCGTTAACATTTCCTGTTTTCCTTCTGTATACAGAGAGATTTTAGGCATTAAAACATGGAAATGAATAAATCAAGAGAAGGACAGTGAAGGCACACAATTATACAGTATTTTAGTTAACCTTCAGCCTTACTTCAGTGATACAAATGAAGAAACTCCTCCAGTCTCTGCAGAAATTTAGAAAAGAGCAAGCAGAGTAAGAGCTGGGGGCATTTTAGTGCTGCAGGCCTGGGATCTGATCAATGAGTTACCTGCAGGAGTGTCCAAGGAGCCCCAGAGCCCAGATTCACCCACACTCTGAGGGGATGGATGGCTCTGCTCTGCTCTGCCCTGGGTGGTCCAAAGCCAGCCTGATGGAGGCCATGTGCATTTCCACCACTGCCATTCTTTCTCTCTCTTACCTGCCCTATTTTGTCCTCAAGGAAGAGGGACAGACCTGCAAGAGCAGCTCTCAAACATTTCAGCTCCCCCTGGATGTTCCTCCTCCCTCTCCCACGCCACTGAACACAGAACTGAAACTCAGCGTGGATGATGTTCCTTCCATGGAGCAATGGGACTCCTCTTCCCACCTCCCTCTCTCCACTTTAACTCCTCACCTCAGCACCATCAGCACCTGCCCAGCATTCACAGAGTACCAGCAGTTAAGGACAAAGCTGAGATTCATCATGGTGAAGGACTGAGGGCAGGTAGGATGGTTTTAAAAGGAGAGGTTACAACCAGGCCAACCAGTTCCAAACCACTCCAGAGAGAACATTCAATTTCTGCCATCAGGAATCCTCCCCGCCTACGCTGCCATCCCTGAGGGTGAAGGAGACTCTTGGAAAAACAGAACAGAGCGTTCAAAACCCCAGCAGATCACATGCAGCACAACCATGCCTCCAAACTCATCAGAAGGTCACCAGGCCTGCACACTGAGCTAGGATCTATTTCAATATTGTCACTGTGAAGTGGATATATCCTCACTTTGTCCAAAAGGCACTCCAAACACAACATCTATCTGTGGAATGTGCTCCAGTCTCACTCCTCAGTGAGAATGAAGGAATTAGCACTGCTCTGAATCACTCATCACAGACAGAGTCCCACTGAACTCCTCAGAGGCTGATCACACTGTCACACTCATTAGGTCAGAAGGAAACACATTTTGTTGGAATCTAGTATTCTCTGCAACTGAGGAGCACTAAGAGAAACAGAACAAACAATTTATATGTTTAAAAAGTGAAATAAAGGCCTGCAATCATCAGGGTTCTAATGATCTCCACGGAATTACTGTCTCACAGCAATAGGGGCACTGAAGGATTTGCAGCAGCAGCACCTCAGTGCTCCAGCACAGCCCTGTGGGGTGTAGGAAGGGGCTGAGGGGTCCCAGGGCAGGAGGGGTGCTGTGAGGAAATCAGGGAATAACTGGGAGCCAGGAAGAGATGCTGGCACAGCCCTGTGGGCACGAGGCAAAGGAAACAGCTCAGGGAGGACAGAGCAAAAAGCCTGTCCCAACAGCCTGGTCTGGGGTTTAACCCACGGCACAGGAGGAGGAGAAAGGCACCACATCTCCTACCTTGGAGCTTCCTCCCATTCCATCCCTGCTGGGCTGGCAAAGAGGACAGAGGAGGAAGAGGAGAAAGGGCACCCCATCTCCTACCTTGGGCTATGGCCTTGCAGCATCTCCCATTCCATCCCTGCTGGGCTGGCTGCATCCATGGCAAAGAGGATTCAGGAGGAGGAGAAAGGCACCACATCTCCTACCCTGGGCTATGGCCTTGCAGCATCTCCCCATTCCATCCCTGCTGGGCTGGCTGCATCCATGGCAAAGACGACAGAGGAGAAAAGGCACCACATCTCCTACCTTGGGCTATGGCCTTGCAGCATCTCCCCATTCCATCCCTGCTGGGCTGGCAAAGAGGACAGAGGAGGAAGAGGAGAAAGGGCACCCCATCTCCTACCTTGGG
>JAWWMS010000248.1:483217-495948 GCA_035048045.1 Chlorospingus semifuscus
AGAGGAGAAAGGGCTCCCCTCCTCAGACCTTGGGCTATGGCCTTGCAGCATCTCCCCATTCCATCCCTGCTGGGCTGGCTGCATCCATGGCAAAGAGGATTCAGGAGGAGGAGGAGGAGAAAGGGCACCCCATCTCCTACCTTGGGCTATGGCCTTGCAGCATCTACCCTCTCCATCCCTGCTGGGCTGGCTGCATCCATGGCAAAGACGATAGAGGAGAAAAGGCACCCCATCTCCTACCTTGGGCTATGGCCTTGCAGCATCTCTCCTCTCCATCCGTGCTGGGCTGGCTGCATCCATGGCAGAGCACACACTGTCCCCCTGCCACCCAAAGCACGTGTGCCCCAACAAAAAGCAGCGCTCGGGAGGCACTGAGCAGCACTGG
Organism: Chlorospingus semifuscus; assembly: GCA_035048045.1. Classification (NCBI taxonomy): domain Eukaryota; kingdom Metazoa; phylum Chordata; class Aves; order Passeriformes; family Passerellidae; genus Chlorospingus; species Chlorospingus semifuscus. Next base: position 483,603 of record JAWWMS010000248.1, read on the forward strand.
AGAAACCCAGAGCAGGACTGCCCAGGGAACACGAACATGTTCCAGCCCTCATGCCCTCGTGCCTGCAGCGTGTGGGCAGCAGCAGGAGGTGCTCAGGCTGCAGGGCTGCCTTGGGAGCTCAGCCCTGCAGATGGAGGAGCCTCAGCAGGGTGTGCTGGAGCTCTGCCTCAGCTCCCTGTGTGAGCAAAGGGTACAAACAGCCCCCTGGGAATCAGCATTTACATGGCATTTGTGCCTTGCTGGCTTGGGCTTTATTCAGGTTCCTCCAGGCAGCATATTTGTACTTGACTGGACACAGCCTTCCTAATAACCATTCCTGTTCCTGGTCATTTTTAATGAGTTGATGCAAGGCAATTTCACTTCCTTCCCCCTTCAGAAAGAATTTATTAAAAAGATCTGTATAGGAATAACAGACTCATAATCAGAGAAGCCACATGCCATGATCAGAATTAAAGGAGCCATCTGTTTCTTCACAGTCATGCACATCTCAAACAAAAAGTACACACATGACATATGTCATTACTTCCACTTTCCTGACAGAAAATATTTGCCGTGATTGCCTCCCACAGGAGCGCAGGGAGCTCCAGCACCAGCCTGCAGTGCTGCAGGAACCCTCCCACTGAACCTCCAAGAGTGGATTCAGGCTTTAGCTCTGCCTCAGCCAACCCAGCAGAGCCTTTCATGCCCCTGTGAACCCTTTGCAAACTTATTTTCCACAAGATCTGCAGCCAGGGCTTGGCTTGCTGCTGCCCACCACCAAGAGGAGCTGCCCTGCTGAGCTCCGCACACACACTTGTGTCTTTCCATTTAAAAGTCAATTTAGGAAATTACACTGTTCACTGGATGATATATTTTCGTGTCAATATGTTGTACGATGCAATTTTCCCCCCCTCCATCTAATTCCAAGATGCAGTGATAAAGGCAGTGATGGAAATGCACCAGACACACCCAGACACACTCCAGCAGGAGATGAGAGTCACCCTGGCCCTGGGACACCTGGGCTGTGCCCTGCTCCCCCTGCCCAACACACCAATGACAAATGTTCTGGAAAAAGCCTCTCCTGAAACGTGGTAGAATTCTTCCACCTAAAATGTCTCCTCCTCTTTTCCCTGCCTTGCCTCAGCTCAAACCCTGAGGAGTTCAGGGCTACCTACTGTGCCCTGAGACACTGTGAAAGGATTTCTGCAGAAAAATCAAAGAGTACCTTAATTTAAGTTTGTCTGACCTGGGCTGTTACCCTTGCTTTCAGTTATGGAAAACCTTTAAATAGGAACAGCAAAAAAAAAAGAAAGTAAAAGTTGTCTCTGGTTCTTCAGCTTTTCTCTCTGCAGGCCTGGATGCTTTTGCTGTAAGGTGCTCATCAGAGGCCAGGAGAAAAGCTCTGAAGTTCAATCACAGGAGCTCTGCAGGGGATTTTCCCTCCCCCAGCTGCTCTCCCTGCAGATCCCCACTCCTGTGCACAGACTGGTATTTCATTATGGCAACACTCTGTGACCCCGAGATGGTCTGTACATTCCCCGTGCCAGAGCAGTGCAAAGCCCCGTGCTACCCATGTCAGTCCATGGGCAGCTCAAAGCCCTGTGCTACCCATGTCAGTCCATGTGCAGCTCAGTGCACAGCCCTGTGCTACCCATGTCTGTCCATGTTCAGCTCAGTGCACAGCCCCGTGCTACCCATGTCAGTCCATGGGCAGCTCAAAGCCCTGTCCCACCCATGTCAGTCCATGTGCAGCTCAAAGCCCTGTGCTACCCATGTCTGTCCATGTTCAGCTCAGTGCAAAGCCCTGTGCTACCCATGTCTGTCCATGGGCAGCTCAAAGCCCTGTCCCACCCATGTCTGTCCATGTTCAGCTCAGTGCAAAGCCCTGTGCTACCCATGTCTGTCCATGTGCAGCTCAAAGCCCTGTGCTACCCATGTCTGTCCATGTTCAGCTCAGTGCACAGCCCTGTCCTACCCATGTTCATCCATGTTCAGCTCAGCACAAAGCCCTGTCCCATCCATGTTTACCCATGTTCAGCTCAGTGCACAGCCCTGTCCCACCCATGTTATCCATGTTCAGCTCAGCACAAAGCCCTGTCCCACCCATGTCTGTCCATGTTCAGCTCAGCACAAAGTCCTGTCCCACCCATGTCTGTCCATGTCCAGCTCAGCACAAAGCCCTGTCCCACCCATGTTATCCATGTTCAGCTCAGCACAAAGCCCTGTCCACCCATGTCAGTCCACGTGCAGCACAAAGCCCTGTCACACCCATGTCTGTCCATGTTCAGCTCAGTGCACAGCCCTGTGCAACCCATGTCTGTCCATGTTCAGCTCAACACAAAGCCCTGTCCCATCCATGTTCATCCATGTTCAGCTCAGCACAAAGCCCTGTCCCATCCATGTTTATCCATGTTCAGCTCAGTGCACAGCCCTGTCCCACCCATGTCTGTCCATGTTCAGCTCAGTGCACAGCCCTGTCCCACCCATGCCTGTCCCTGTCCAGCTCAGCACAAAGCCCTGTCCCACCCATGTCTGTCCATGTTTCTGTGACCCCTGGCATTATTCTGCAGGACTGCCCACCCATGGCAATTCCTCCTCTGCTGTGATCATCTATGTAATGAGTAATGATGAAAGATGTTATGATGAGAAAAATAAAACAAAGCACTTTATAGCCTTAATTTAAACACTGTATTAACCCTGCACATTCTTAAAGTACATTTTTAACTCCTGCAAACATACACACACATATATAGTGCATCTATTTTTTATCCAGCCTTCTAAACACAAACTTGTAACCAAAGGTTTGCACTGGGGCTACCATCAATACCAAATTTTGTTTCAGAGGCACAAAGTCAGGACAGACTTCACAATTCCCACCTCTCCCACTCCACAGCCACATTCCCAAACAGCTGGGTACACCAACAGCTTATTTAAAAATAACTGAGTTAAGGCTCTGCTGAAGAAGAGGGCAAGGTGTAATCAAGATTTATTGGTATTTCAGCTGTCCTTCTGCACTTTCACATCATTCTGCCTTCTAACAATTACACTCTACTGCAGGGTGCACAGACAAATATATCCATGCTGAAAATGCCTCAGGGACCCTGCTGAGGGTGCCAGCTCTGTGTCCTGGCACTGTCACCTCCCCAGTGCCAGCCAGCTGAGGGTGCCAGCTCTGTGTCCTGGCACTGTCACCTCCCAGTGCCATCCCAGCAGGGCAGCTCTGGGTGCCAACCGTGTGTCCTGACACTGTCACCTCCCCAGTGCCACCCAGGCTCCTCCTGGGCACACCTGGAAGCTTCTCTGAGCACCAAGCTCAGGCTTGTCCTGCTGGCTGACTCTGCCCCATCTGACATTCCCCCTGACCAAGCAGTTTCACCAGCCAGCAGCCATCCACAGCTCAGCTAATAAATGCTATATATTATTTCTTTTTATTTCACTTCTTCTAGCAATAGCAGGGGCTATTTTGAGACTTGGAGGGAAGAAAGCAATCATCCAGAGGAGTGTCAGTAAACTGAGCCCAGCCAAGGAAACAGCAATATTTCAGAAAAGCTCTTTCTGGACCCTTCCTGCCTGACACAGCCTGGCTCAGAGGAGGCACAAGCACACAGGCATGGAAGGCACTGCCACTCACTGCTCACACAAGTCTGGAAATTCTCCTCCAACGCCCTCTTTACAGTGGGAGGAAACCATCCACCAGCCCAGTGTTTCACCATAAACCAGAAGCAGCTGGAGCACCAAGCCAGGCAGGCTGGAGCTGCTCCTGAGCCAGGCTGACAGGGGCAGGCAGGGGATGACACAGATTGCTCCCTCTGCTTCCCTGAGGACACAACACCCACCCTGCAGCTCAGGGAAAGGTGCACAGAGCAGCTGAGCATCACAGGGATGGGCAGGGGATCCTGGCACGAGGGCTCTGCCCTGCCCTGAGCCCTTGGCTCCCCTTCAGCTTAGGGGAACGCTTCAGCGGGGGCATCTGGTTATCCTAAAGATGTCAGACCATCAGCCAGCCTGATAAACAACAAGCATTCTGAATGGAGAGTCCTTCAGGCTAACCAACATGCTGCAAGGTTTCTTTTGGCTAATTAAAAAAGTTCTTCAAAAATGGTTCTCTCTTTGCATGCCTAGTTTGGTTTCAGGTTTTAAAGCAGTACTTCCAAAAAGAAAAAAAAGGCAGCTAGAAGATGCACAACAAGTTTTGGCAAAATAAAAGCTCTTATACAAAATTGACCTGATTCTGGAAGAAGCAAAATGTGAACACAGCATGGCATAATTGCATGCATTTGTTATCAGAGTCATTCTAGCGACATCTGCTTCTTCCCTTGCCTCAGTGATTTGCACATTACAAAAAGCAGACGGCACTGGATGCTGGTCACTCAGGAAGGTCACCCCCTGGCTGTGGCACATGCTTCCACCTTCATTATTTTAGGCTTATTTCTGACATAACAGGAATTTATTACCATCCAGAGAATAACCATATTCCAGAAAGTATCAATAGCAAACACTTCTAAAATGGGACTGAAAGAATAAATTGAAAACAAGTATTAGAAGGAGGGTTAATTTTCTGCCCTAACACTCCCAGGTTTTCCAATGGGAGTTCTTTTTCACTGTGATTAATCACTTTTTTTTTGCTTGTTTTTTCCTCATCTTCTTTTCATGCATCACTATATCACATTGAAGAGCAAAGTTTGATTGTCCTGCTCCTATGCAAGGGTGATTCAGGGTGTCCTGCTCAGAAATCCAAGCACTACACAGAGAATACAGAAATCACCACAGAGTATCATTAGCAGAAGGGTTATTATTACTTTCTCATTAATTTTACTCATTATCAGACTGATCCTGCAGTTAGGCAGGCAGTAGTCAAACCTAATCAGTAAGTCTGCACGAAAAGCAACTGAACTGGGCCAAATGCAACAACAAAGGGTAAAAACAATTGCATTAAATAGGTGCTATCATAATCAAAGAGTAAAAGACACAATGGCAAAATTCTCCTCTCTGACCTACGCTGTGATGAAGGCACAGGGTGTACCTGTGCTGTAATTTCTGAACTGGGGATATAAATGGCACTGCCAGTGACTTTCATGGATCTCCCCTGTGCAAATAAAACCCAGAACACCAAAATGGCCATGACAGAGCTGTAAAGGAAGAGAAAACTTTCACTGCAGCTTGGAAAGCAATGCAGAGGTAAGGTATAAATAAAATAATGAATGAACCTGCACATGGCTGAGATAAAAACCAGAACTGCCCAAGAGGTCATCAGTGTCTGGGATGTGCTGCTCAGTCCAGCAGGGCTCTCTGGGGCTGGGCAGCCCAGCCCTGCTCCTGCACACCCTTCTCACTCTGAGAGCCCAACACAGCTCCTGCCCCAAAACTCAACTCAATAATAAAAACCTCCTGCCCAAAAACCCAAATCCAACAAAGCTCCTGTCCCAAAACCCAAACACAACAAAGCTCCTGCCCCAAAACCCAAACCCAACCAAGTTCCTGCCCCAAAACCCAAACCCAACAAAGCTCCTGCCTCAAAACCCAACAAAGCTCCTGTCCCAAAACCCAGACCCAACAAAGCTCCTGCCCCAAATCCAAATCCAACAAAGCTCCTGCCCCAAAATCCAAACCCATAAAGCTCCTGCCCCAAACCCCTGGGAAGCCTCAGCCCTGCACAGCCCACCCCAGACCTGCCCCCTCCTGCACACACCATTGGGAAGCAGAACATTATTCCTATTCCACTGAAACAAAACACCATTAATTGATTCTGAATAGACACAAGATGGAAATTGCAATTACAGCAACTCCAGCTGCTGAGCCAGATGTGAACAGCAGCCATGGACTCTGAACTGCACTTGAACAGCACTTTCCAGAATTCCCCAAGAAGACTGACAAACACAGACAGCCCTGCTGTGAGACTGAAGGATGTTTTCCTAAAAATACCTTCTTGTTTTCATTTCTTATTGCCTTTTCTAGACTTTTTTACACTCCATGCAGTAATTGGAATAATACAAAGTATAAATACAGTATATGTGCCTGCCACCACAACTACAGTGCTGAGACCCACATAAATCTTTAATGCAAATGCATTTAGTGCAATATCTGGAGTATCATGAGATATGCAGTAAGTGAAAGATGTCATACAGGACCGTCATAAAACCACAGAATGGTTTGGGTTGGAAGGGACCTTTAAAGATCATCTAGACCAGCTGTCAAAAGCCCTAGAGCTGTTTCAGTCTTGGAATCTGCTAAGAGGAAGATGGAAGAGGAGAATGTCATTTTCAGTAAAAATTAAAGGGAATTACATTGTTTGGAATGATTTTTCCACTTACATTGAAGCATCAATCACAGCTCCCACTCCCAAACTCTCTCATCACTGTTGATGCACTGTTTACTCAACAGCCAAAAGCAGAAGGTTTCTTTTCTTTTCCAATGTATGACTCCTGCTGTTCTGTTGGGATACTTTCCTCCCCCTCTCAAGAGGGTCATAAAAAAGAACAATATATTTTACCATTAGATACAAACCCAAATCTCACCCATTTATTGGTTTCCTTTAAGAGCCATTAGCTAAAACTTACAGAAGTACAGAATCCAGTTGAAGTTCCATCAAAGTGAACTCACACTTCAGTCAGTTAATTAAATAATCCTTGCCAACCTGAGGGCCCTCAATCCTATCATAACAGTCCATAAGCACTGATGGTAATAAAATATTAGTTCTGAACTGCTCTCATTAATATGAAGCTGAACCAAACCACAAAGTTCAAACTTGGCTTAAGTGGCATTAAAAATAAGTGTGGGCATGTTTAAACTGCCCAGGCATTGATCTTTGTGTTCAATAGCTCTTTATTTAAGGCCATTTAGAAGTGTAAGGCAGCAGAAGCCTTCCAGGGAGCAGTGCAGGCTGTTACAGAGCACAGTGCAAACCTGGCTGGTTCCACATGCTGCTGAGAAGGTGCCAGGGGTAATGCAGACCCGCTGCACAACCCCAGCTGCCAGGAGAGAGAGCCAGCTTTGGAAGGATCTATTTTTGGAGGGATGTAAAGGTCAGCTGGCTGAGGCCTTTAGTCATGCAATGTCATCCCCACGCTGAGCCCGAAGATGCCTCTGAACAAGGCATTTGCTGTACAGTAAATGGCAGAGTTTTGTCCAAGACATTACTGATTTGCAAGTTCACCTTCAGCAAACAGTGCCAAAAGTGCTCTCAGGAAAAAGAAATGGCACAATTATAACTGGAGCAGGAGATAGAAAATGTCTGTAAAAATATAATGAGAGCTTCTGGAATGCTGCTATGATCCTGCTCCCATGAGAACAGCAAGAATCAGAGGACCAGGTTTTTAGGAAAATATGCAACATTTCAAGTTCCTGAAGAGCCACTGAAATGTCATGTGGTCTACAGGAGGCCACAGAACCCGGGCAAAAAACACTTTCAGTGTGCAGGGCCAGTGCCAGGGGCCAGGGCAGGGCCAGGGCAGGCACAGCCAGTGCCAGGGGCCAGGCGAGGCAGGCAGATGTGCAGCCACAGCTGGCAGCAGCCACAGGCTGTGACAGCAGCCAGGACTGGCTGCAGCACTGTGCAAACCACATCTGCTCTGTGTGTGCAGCCGGATCCCCACAGCTGGGCACAGCTGCTCCTGCCGTGGTGCCCTGGGCACAGCAGCCAGGCCCCAAGGTTTGAATGCATTATTCAACCCCTCTGCACTTTCCAACATAAGCTTTTTCCCTTCTGGGAAGTCCCACTTCAGCTCTTCTGTCTGAGGTTTCACCTGTGATGTCTGATTGAAATTAAGGCTCTCTTCACCTCCCCCAAATGGGATTGCTTGGAGCTCACAGGATCACACAAAAAGAATTCTTTCCTTCCTCCTCCTCAGCCTGTGAGTGTGAACCCTCTGTGCCAGCCCTGAGCCATCAGCCTGGCTCTGCTCTGCATGCAGTTTGCCACACAAACACATCCGTCTCAGGCATTACCAGAGGCAGGCTCTGCCTGTGGCTGAGCAGGGAGGGATGGCAGGGCTGGCACTGAGTGAGATGGGCAGCAGCCCACTCCTGACACACAGCTGTGCGCTCACAGAACATCACTGCCTGCAGGGTAAGCCAAGGCACTGCTGCAGATCCTGGTACACAAATGGTACCAAGGAACAGCAAGGAAGGAATTCATGTTTCAATTTGCAAGCTAAACTTGTACAGCAAACTTGCAGAGAATCAGAACACCGTGAATTTTGACAGCTTTGTCAAAAGGAAGAAAGAAACAGAGAAAAAAAAAGATTGGAAGAAAGAGCACAAGAAGGAAAGACTGACCCTGCTGGTGCAGGAGCCTTCCAGCTGGAACATCACCAGCACTGCTGGCACTGGCAGAGCAGGGTCCAGCCAACTCTTGTTGTTTTCAGAGTCCACACACCTGACAGGAGAAAAGCTGCAGTCCTTGAGGATGCTGGGTGAGACTGAATGGCAGGGGAAAGGAGGCAGCCTAATCTGGGCTGTGCAGAGCAGGAAGACACCACGGGCAGCAGATCCACAGCACATTCTGCTCTGCTTCCCAAGACCTTCTCTGCCCAAGAATAACATCCTCAGTCTGCTTAGGAACTGCTCTCCCAAATTGTTCAAGCTCTGGAATGCAGCAAGCAGGGCCAATGAACTGCAGTGAATCTGAAATGCTTTTAGTGCCACTGGAAAGCAAAAGCAGTGTTTGCCTGTGCTCTCTTCCTAGCAAGACAGAGAAAGGGTAAAAGCTAAAGAGGTGCCTTGTTTACAGCACTTCTCGCTTCAGTGTTATTTTCATTACTTGTTATTGCCTAGGGCATGAGTTTACACGAAGGGAAGAAGGGGAGGAACAAGGTACCATTTTCATTTTCATCTCCTACGCTCCCACAACTTGCAGCCACTGATGTTGCACAACTTTTGTCCCCTTTATTTCCAGAATGGACTTTCCTGCTTCTCCATCACACCATGTTCTGTTTCATCAGAAGTTGAGCAGCAATTTCCTTTGTAGCTCAGATCACAGACATAAAAATGGGCACCACTATCAGGATGATTTACAAAAGGCACAGGTCCTCTGCAGCCCCCACACAGACACAGGCCTCCTTGTCTCCCCTTTTATGACAGGCAGCAAATGAAGTAATGAAGTAGAAACGAAGTAATAAAGTAAAGATAAATCATTCATCTTGGGAAGGTCTGCAGCAGACCAATTAAAATAATGCCTCAGACACACTGCCATAACATATCATACCTATGGCAAGAGACACCAGCATGAGCAAGCCCTGCAATTACTATTTCCTCAAATATTATCCACAGAGATTTCTAGCTCCAGCATAATAAAAGATTAACAAATTAAAATATATTTAAACACTGAATCTTTATATTTTTCCAGTAAGCTGTTAAAGGCAGTGATAGTGACACATCTCTGCCTGGAGAGGAGCCTTGCACACGCCAAAACCACGAGCAGCTGCAGCCAGAATCACTGAGGATGAGGAGGGTCTGCAGCCTGACCCCACAGCTGCAGCCCCAGCAGCACAGCAGGTGCCCAGGCAGGCAGGGACGCCTGCAGCAGGTGCCAGGCTGGCTCCTGCCCTGGATGGGCACCAGAGCTGCAGCAGGTGCCAGGCTGGCTCCTGCCCTGCCAGGGGCACCCAGGGCTGCAGCAGGTGCCAGGCTGGCTCCTGCCCTGCCAGGGGCACCCAGGGCTGCAGCAGCTCCTGCCCAGCTCTGTCCCACGCTGGGCTCCATGCCAGGGGCCAGGAGCTCCCCCTCCCCACCCAATAGGGCAGGGCTCAGCACTGCACACCCCCATCACAGCACGGAGAACTAAACACAGTAAACCACAGCCCTCCTCAGTGTGAAACCTCCACCTGATGGGGCAGGGCTCAGCACTGCACACCACCATCACAGCATGGAGAACCAAACACAGCAAAAATGGGGGAAATAGCCAGCCCTCCTCAGTGTGAACCCTCCATCACATGGGCAGAGCCCCATGGCACTGCACCCTGCACGCAGGGCTCAGCACTGCCCACCCCCATCACCATGGGGAAGCACACACAGCCAAGGGGATGGGAGCTGCCACCCTCCCCAGGTGAGAGCCCACCCTGCCCTGCTCTGTGCCACGTTCCCGGCAGAGTTCCCTGCAGTGAATCCAGGCACAGAAACGCTCCCTGCCCAGGTGGTTCCTGAGGCTGCTCTGCTGCACAGGAGCAGCCCCACTGCAGCTGGGGAGCACACAGGGAGGGTCTCAGGCAGGCCAAAGCCAGCAGGCTCACCCAGCCCTGCACTCAGAGCACCTCTGTAACTGTTCTAACAGCACTTCAGAGCCACATCTGCCCCCAGCCACAGGGGTTTGGGCACCCGCTGCCAGATCTGCCTCTGGCAGTCAGTCCTGTGCTCCCTGGTCTGTGGATCCTGCCATGGGCCTGCAAATCAATCCAAACCCGCTCTAGAACTTTATTCTCTCATCTGGAGTCCTAGGCTAAGAACAGCACCCATTCCCTCTCCATCTGTTGATTTTCAAACGATTTTGTAGCACTGGTATCTAATTAGAGTCCATCACTGCCTGTTACAATCACAATTCATTTGCTGACTGCATGACCCATGGAAACCCTTTTCATACTCCAAAGAAAATCTCCATCAATGCCATACTCAAGATTTCAAAGATCTAGCAGAAAGACTGAAGAAAAAAGATTTTTGGTTTTTTTAGCTTATCATTTCTGACCACTTCAAAGGTTTACAACAAAATTCAGTGTCAAAAACAATGAACATGAGTTGAACATTGGTGAGATTGCCAAGCACAGAAAATGCAGTGTGACAGAGTTAACTGAAGCATGATCACACAGGCTATCAGACAAATCTGGATCACTTGAACGGACTGGCACGGCTTAAAGGGGATTTTCTTTCATTTATAATTAACCACTGGCTGTCACATCCCTGCATCCACACACCCTGGCAGGGAGGGTTTGCACAGAGGGCTCAGTGCAGGACACAGCCTGGGAGCCAGGCAAGGTGAGGAGGGAAGCTCTGTGTGTGTGTCTGTGTGTGTGTGTGTGTCTGTCTGTCTGTCTGCGTGTGTCTGTCTGTGTGTGTGTGTGTGAACACCAAGGGATGCTCAGCTCAGCACCACGAGCAGAATTGCTCACACCAAACCAGGCAGCAGCTCAGGCTGCTCCCCAGAGCCTCCACCTGCTGCAGAAACCTTCCTTGAGCTCTTGGAGCCCACCTGGGCACTCTGACTTCTGCTATGGCCACAAGGATAAACTGGACAGGGGTCAGTAAGGGTCCTAAAAGCAGCAGACGCTGCAGAGCATGGTCTGTGTGATTTGAGGAAGCTTTCCCAGAAAGTTCTCAAGGATGAAAAGCTTGTCATGCTGGCAGCAATGCTCCAAATGGAAACTGCATTAGGAAGTTTCCTAGCCCTGCAGGTGTGATGGGGAGCTCAGGTGAGGTGAGGACACTCCACCCTGCAGGTGTGATGGGGAGCTCAGGTGAGGTGAGGACACTCCACCTGTGACATGGAGCTCAGGTGAGGTAAGGACACTGCACCCTGCAGGTGTGATGGGGAGCTCAGGTGAGGTGAGGACACTCCACCTGTGACATGGAGCTCAGGTGAGGTGAGGACACTCCACCCTGCAGGTGTGATGGGGAGCTCAGGTGAGGTGAGGACACTGCACCTGTGACACGGAGCTCAGGACCCAGAGCAGGGCAGTGCTGCACCCAGCCTGCAGGTCCAGCTCATGCCCCACACCATTTGTACACTCAATAGAGAAACATTTCCTCACAGGTTTTCCAATTTCCGTGAGCAACTGAATGCTGACAAAGGCAAGGAACTCCCTGAGCACTTCACTCTAACACAGAACCTTTCAAGATGTATTTTCCCTAATCTAAAGCTCTCCTCTGCCCAGCAGTAACACACCCCAAAATCACAGCTCCTGAGTCTCAATGAATTCTTGATTGAGTTGTACAAGATTGCTTTGCTCTCCACTTCCTACATCTAACCTCAGGAAATTCCCTCACCAGCTTAACAATAAATTGCCTTCTTTGTCACACATAATGAAAGAACAGGCACAGAGTTAATTCTGCCTTCCTGCCCACAGCCACTACAAGCACAGAGAAATGTGGGGGCATCAACACTCAGGCTGATTTCCAGCACTTCATGTTTAAGGAGAAGTAGCTCAGAGGTTTGATAAAAAGTGATCAGCTTGACTGAATGCAGAGTTTCACAGCTCCTGAGTAACTCCAGAGAGCCCAAGGACAGAGTCACACAGTCCCTGTCCCAAAGGACAGAGTCACACAGTCCCTGTCCCAAAGGACAGAGTCACACAGTCCCTGTCCCAAAGGACAGAGTCACACAGTCCCTGTCCCAAAGGACAGAGTCACACAGTCCCTGTCCCAAAGGACAGAGTCACACAGT
>JAWWMS010000248.1:496585-515377 GCA_035048045.1 Chlorospingus semifuscus
AAGAAGAAAAAAAAGGAAAAGACAAGGAAAAGAGAATGAAAGAGAGGAAAGAAAGCCTGCAAGCTATTATCTGTGTATAAATTAGCCTTATTAATGAATTAACTAACTACATAGAAAATGCTAGATAACAGTTAAAATCATGGCATTTCTCTCTGAAAAAGAGTAGATCTCAGAAAAAGCAATACAAATACAAATAAAGTAAGTCTTCATTGTTTGCTTGGTTTTTCTCTAGTGTCTATAACAGGCTGAATGTTCACCTGAACATTCCTGAAAAATCCTGAGATGCTCGGTTTTCTCTTCCAGCTCACAACTTTTTCCACCTTTACATAAAAACATCCTCAGCTTGCCTCTGTTAAATCCCAGTTGACGTGAGCTACCCAAACTTTCCCCAGTGAGCACTGCTTTTCCTCAGGGTTAACTCTGAAGTGCTCAAAATACAAAATACCCTGATTGTGCTATGTCCAGACTGAAAGATCTGGGATTCTTCTGACAGAGGAACCAGAAATGGGCATTTCTGACTCAGAACTGGGCACCCCCAATGGCCCAGCTGGGAGGGGCTGTGCTGAGGCTCCAGCTTTGCACGAGACCTTCAGAGGAGTGTTCTGAATGGCCTGACAGATGGTTCATTTACCTGCAGGCCAAGGTGTCCTGGGTGCACAGCTGTGTGAGAACATCTGCACGCTGCACAAGGATGCACCAGGCTGAGCACAGGGGCTGAGAGCAGCACAGCTCCCTGGGGGGGTCAGGCTCAAACCACATGTCCACATAAACACACGTGTCCACATAGACCCACGTGTCCACATAGACCCACGTGTCCACATAGACCCATGTGTCCACATAGACCCATATAAATCCACATAGACCCACGTGTCCACATAAACCCACATGTCCACATAGACCCACGTGTCCACACAGACCCATATAAATCCACATAGACCCACGTGTCCACATAGACCCACGTGTCCACATAAAGACACGTGTCCACATGACCACAGAAAGCTCTGTGACACTGCCCTGCAAGGAAAGGAGTAACCTCCTGGATGCTATTAAATACCAACAAATGCTCGTGGCACTGCCACTCACCGGTCCCTGCCCAGGACACCCCTGCTCACTTGCCCTGGGCTCTGGCCCCAGCCCTCCGTGCCCAGGACGGTGCCAGGGCTCCCCGGGCTCCAGAGGGGCATTTTCCACCTCTCCCCTGGCACTGCCTTATTTCCTTGAGTAATCAGCTGAGCCCACACTGACTCCAGTGCTCAGCAGCCAGATACTTTCCAGGGATGCAGGGGAAATGCATTTAAATTCCCTCAGGCTGAGAAGGGAAATGAGTTCAAATCCACAATCCGAGGTTCATCAGCTCATGCAGGAACCACTGGGAAAAAGTGCTACGTCCCAGATGTGTTCTTGTTTTATGAATCATGATTCTGTAGCAATTAACTCATTTCAAGAGGATAGATGCTTCAAAGGTTTTTTATTTTTGGTTTGAGTTAAAAAGATATATTCTTGTCGGTGAGACATGCTGATAAATTTTCTTTTAGTTTCACAGCATTTCTATTTTGTTTTTATGTGGTATTTTAGATCAAGCACAGAGCCAAAAAAATAAATGCAATTATGTATTCAGCTCTATGCTAAAGTTTCATTTAAAGTCAAAACAGAAGGTATTAACAGACAATGACAGGGTAGAGCAGTGAAGTGGCAGATTAAAAGATCCAGGAATTCTGCTTACTGGGCACATTTTATGTTTTCTCCTTGTCTTTACAGCCCTTGCTAAATTCTCATTATTGGCAAACAATTCTCGTGAGAACAAGCCCCTTTCTCACTGCTGTGCACATCTCTGGGAAGACAAAGGCAGCAGTTGGTTTATGTGTGTGCAGCACAAGAGCCAAAGGGGAGCCCAGCACTGGGCTGCCGTGCACAGCACAGGCACTGCAGGGAGCTGGGTGAGCCCCTGGCCCAGCAGAGCTCTGGGAGGGGACACCAGGGCCAGGAGCCACCACCTTGCACAGGAACACCGGTGACAGTGGGACACCTTCCCATCTTCCTGTCCTGCACAGAACGCGGACTCACTGGCTTTAACAATGCAACCCTCTTGCCTTCCCTCCATTTGGATTTCGCGGTACCTCAGAGCAGGAACAAAATGTAATAACCCTCAGGTTGAGTTCTACCCTGACATAAAATTATTTCCCATGGAAATTAGTTAAGGTTATAAGGCTTGCTGTCAAATTCAGCAGGAAAAAAAAAGAGTATTTTTCCTTAAACTTAGAGCCAGTGGCACTCCCGTACTCTGGTAGTCTGTGGAAAGGCCCAAACTCTACAAACTCTAACACCTGTACAGGAAAACATCCTCGTGGCACTGCGAACGTGCAAGTGAAGCAAGCAGGATGTGTGAACCCACAGAACACCCTCCTTCACCACAATGACCCCATTTCTGCTGGTTTGTGCCTAAAGCAGGCTTTCACTGCTTTGCCAAAAGAAATGTTCTAGCCTTTAAAAGAACAAAAACCTCACACGTCCCTTGATTCCCACTCCAAGAGCACTGAAATGAAAATCTCTCTCTCAATCTGTGAAATTGCTGTTCGTTAAGATTTCATTAATTTAAGTCGGTCAATTGCTTGTAAAAACGCAAAAGCTCGTTGCAGACTTTGTGCATGCTCAGCAATCAGGCTTTCACTGCACCTGGTAGCTCCCACCTTGCTCTCAGAGAACAGACCTGGTTTTACGGGAGCACAGCAGGTGGTGTGGAATTACTTCCCACAAGTCAGCTAAAGCAGTTGGTCTCTTTTACAGTCCAATAACTTCCAATACTAAAATCGCTTTAAAGAAACACTTTAAATGAAATTGAAGAACCAAATTGAGCTTCCATTACTTGAATTCTTTTTAATTGCTCTGGATGCTGAAAAGGAACCCGTGCTCCTTTCATTGTGGCATCTCAGGCTGGAAGCAGCACCAAAAGCAGAGCATTTCATTAAGCTCACACCCCTGTGGCACTGAAGCCATAATCCCACTTGCACTGAAGGCAACAAGACTCTTGATTTTAGATGTCATTCAGGATTGAAGCTTTGTCCCACTGGGAAGCTGCCCACTGGCTGTGCAGAAGCAGAGCTTGTGTCCATGGGGTCTGGAATGGACTGTTCTGCTGGACAGAAATATATTCCATATATTTCACAAGCAGGGCACAACAGCACGTCTGAGAGAGGATTCCCACATCCCCCTAATGCTCCCAGGAAAGACTTCTTCTAGTTACTGCAAGAGCTAGTGCAGCACTCCATCACTGCTGGCTGTAATGGTCCAACACAACCCCACAGTTTCTTTACACAAACTCTCTTCAAGATGCCTCATTTCTTTCCTTCTCTCCCCTTAAATCTCTTGACTCACTCACATGAGCACACTTCTTCCCTCTCCTTGCTTGTCCAATATAAAAATGGCACTCACTCATGGGAGTTCCATGATGTATTGGTGCAGCTCCATCCATCATTAACATCCCAGAGATTCATCAGCTGCTCCACACATCCACGTTATCCCACCAGTGCCTTGGTGCCCCAGTCCCTCTCCTCCATCCACTGCAATCCCACTGCTCCCTTTTCTTTTCCCAGGCACAGTTATTTATTTACTGCACCCATGTTCTCCCATCCACTGCAACCCCACTGCTCCCTTCTCCTTTCCCAGGCACAGTTATTTATTTATTTACTGCACCCATGTTCTCCCATCCACTGCAATCCCACTGCTCCTTTCTCCCTTTCCCAGGCACAGTTATTTATTTACTGCACCCATGTTCTCCCATCCACTGCAATCCCACTGCTCCCTTGTGCCTTTCCCAGGCAGAGTTATTATTTATTTACTGCACCCATGTGCCAAACCCATACTGGGCTCTCCCACCACTCCAGGAGAACAAACCCCTTCTTTGCCTTTGACAAGTTGGAAAAGTGTAACACAAAAATACAGTCACAGCAAATGGAGTCAGAACACGAGCTCCTTACATCACAACTCTTATCTCAATGAGTTTATCTTTAATCCTACAGAGAACTCCATGAAACTGAGCAAAATTTCAGTAGATCAAAAATGGAATTCATTAAGTGAGAAGATCAGAGACACCGTATGACTGAAAATTATTCAGACAAATCCTGGGTAAAGGCTCCAGTGGAAATTGCAGTGGATGAACATTATCCAGCCTCACACACAGGAGAACTCCACAGAGCTCTCACAGCCCCAGCACAGGTAGAGCAAAGGCAGGTGTGACACCCAGAGACCAAGGTCTGGCTTAGCAAACACCAGGCAAGGGCTCAGTCCTGTGGCTTCAGGAGCTACCACCACCACCAGCTGGAATGCTCCATCGATACAGACCCTCAGCTGCTGCCAGCAGGACTCCTCTTACCACAGGAGGCATCAGCAAAACCATAGACTTGTATTTCCTCTGCCAGGGTACCAAAGCTGCCCCACGGACTGCCAGGGTACAAAAGCTGCCCTATAAAAGCTGCCCCAGACACTGTCAGGGTACCAAAGCTGCCCTATAAAAGCTGCCCCAGACACTGTCAGGGTACCAAAGCTGCCCTATAAAAGCTGCTCCAGGGACTGTCAGGGTACCAAAGCTGTCCCAGACACTGCCAGGGTACCAAAGCTGCTGAGGATGAGCTGTGCTGGCTGTGCCTGGGCTGAAGGCACCTCTCCCCATGCTGGCTGCTCCAGGGCTGTGCTGGGCCTTGTGCTGGCAGTGTTGGGAACTCAGGGAAGGTTTTGCTGTCCCTGGGCAGCGCTCCCACACAGCCAAGGCCTTTAGTGCTGCCCAGCCCCAGGGAGGGGACACAGCCAGCACAGCTGGGACAGGGACAGCCCAGACCGTGGCCAGCCAAGGCACTGTGACTGTGCTGGAGCCCTGCTCTCCCTGGGATGCTGAACCTGCCCACCCACAGGAACTGCGAAGGATTTCCTCGCTTTGCTTTTGCTATTGAGCTGCCTTCATCTCAACCCCAAACTTTTCTCACTTTCACCCTCCAGTTCTCTGCCTCATGCCATGGCAGGGAGTGAGGCTCCTCTGCTGGCTGGGGTTAAAGACCAGCCACATCCAGTGAGGATCCACTGATCTCAAAAGCTCGTGCAAGTTGGTTCTCAAGATAAAATATGAGCAGCAATGACATGGTGAGTTAGCTCTGGGTATTATCAGCATTCACTCACTTGAAATATATTAACAGCTTTTTTATTATTTATATATTATGAGGACGTCAATCCATATTATGAATTATGAACCAAATTCTGCTCCCAGTAATATTAATGGCAGACAAACATGTCTCTACACTTAATATATTCTTTTCAATGTCATTAACTTATTAGCGAGTATCAAGTTCTGCTGTCTCTACAAAACACTTCAAGTTATTCTACAAAATGATCTAGTATCTCAGAGAAGAAATAAATGAATTTCAGAAGAACAGTCATCTCTCTTCTTAAGAGCCCAAGACAGAACATCACTCTGATGTCACCACTTTCAACATTAATTTGATTTTAATAATCCATATTTTACTCCAGCCCAAAGGGTTCAAGTAACAAAAGAGGGCAGAATATTGCAGGCAATGTCTCAGAAGTGACACCACTTCCTGTGAAATGGACTAAAATAAACCAGCAAAAACCAAAACCAAACTAACACCACAGGAAAAAAAAAACAAAACCAAAACCAAACCAAAATCCAACAAGCCAACAAAAGCAAACCAAACCCCTTACTGCTCTCTAAAAACGAATTCTGCATGGGCCCATCTATTTGCCTGGATCAGCACATCCCCTCCTAATTACAAACTTCACCAAGCACACCCACAATTTTAGAAAAAATAAAAACAAATCCAGACCAGTCAGAAGCATAGATCAAGGGAAATAATCCTGTCACAGTAAGAAAAACCACAAAGCACCCAGGGATTTGAGGAGCGTGAGAAATCAATCGTGCATCAAGTCGAGTGATGCCGTTTATTTTAAGTCCTCCTTTTCTGATTTATTGCCATCATTGCTGCCAATTTGCATAGATAATAGAACAAGACATCCTCTTAAAGTCTTAATCAGGAATTA
The DNA here is from genome assembly GCA_035048045.1 of Chlorospingus semifuscus. Lineage (NCBI taxonomy): Eukaryota > Metazoa > Chordata > Aves > Passeriformes > Passerellidae > Chlorospingus > Chlorospingus semifuscus. The sequence continues at coordinate 502,628 of JAWWMS010000248.1, forward strand.
AAACGTAATACAGTGGTGCATCTCTCTCTGCTCACCAGTGAGGCACCCACATGAATGTTTAATGTCATTTCATTATTGGTGCAGGACTGGGAGGAGCACTTTGGGCTGCTCTGTGACACGGCCACCGGTTTGTGGCTGTAACAGCTGCAAACCACAAACTGCCACAAATCCCTGCAGCTGAGGCAGGCTGTAACCAGGACTGTGACAGGCACAGGCTGAGCTGTGTTTCTGGGAGCAGCTCAGTCCTCCTTCCAGCATGGCAAGCACAGCCACAACTGACTGCAATGTTTGTCCGACGCCTTCCCAACTCTGCCAGCCCCTCCCCAGCAGCCAGAGCCTCTGTTCCCACTGCCAGAGTGCTGCAGATGAGTGGGAAGTGATTTCTGTGACAGGTACTGACATCACTCACAAAACCAGCACAAATATGCACAGCTGTTTAACAACAGTGGGGAAACAACGAAAGCTTCACCTGGAAGAGCCAGGGAAGGGCGTGATACAGGAGCAGCAGCTGCGACACAACGTGTGCGAGATCAGCCCTGACCTGCCACCTCTGAGCAGGAGGTTCTGCACAGGAACGGGAGGAGGCTCCAACTGCACATTTCCTTCAGGAGCTGTGCTGGGAGAACGTGCTCACAGGGAGCCCGGGAAGGTGAAGCAGCAGGAACCCCTCTGTGTTTCATGGAGAACAAAAATGGGCAATGAAACAGAGCCCCAGGCAGGCCTGGTGCTGCCCATGTCTGCAGGACAGTGCTGGGTCAGAGCCTGGACAGGACCCCAAGGAATCCAGGAGCACACACCCTAACGGAGTAAATCCTCATGAGAACATGGATGCCCCCATAGCAGAGTGTGGGACCCTGGGGCCACTGCTCACCCCAGTTCCCACTGCTCACCCCAATTCCCACCGCTCCCCCCAGTTCCCACCATTCACCCCAATTCCCACTGCCTACCCCAATTCCCACTGCTCACCCCAATTCCCACCGCTCCCCCCAATTCCCACCGTTCACCCCAGTTCCCACCGCTCACCCCAGTTCCCACTGCTCACCCCAGTTCCCACGGCTCCCCCCAATTCCCACCGCTCCCCCCAATTCCCACTGCTCCCCCCAATTCCCACCGCTCACCCCAATTGCCACCGCTCACCCCAATTCCCACCGCTCCCCCCAGTTCCCACTCAGATAAAGCAGCACTCTGTGCTTCCCTGCCAGGGGACACCTGTGCCCTCTGCAATCCCTGCGGGCAGGAACTGCTCCCTTCCTGCTCCCACCACCCTGCTCAGGGCTCAGAGCCCCAGCCCTGGCTCTCCCCTGCTCACCTGCAGGGCCACGGCCACAGACATCAGAAGTGACAAAGAAATGCTCCAGGACCAAGTGCTGAAACCTCTCAAGTGTTTCCCCAAAACTTCCCAAGGATTGTGGGTTGACTTGGGGGCTTTTTTTGGCTTTGTCAGAGGTCTGTGGATCTCCAACTAACAGACCCAGCTCTTGGATTTCACCAAGCTCTCAGAGGCTCAAAGAAGGGGACAGCCAAGAGCACTTGCTAAATAAGGAAAACATGATGTGGGCTCTGACATTAAACTGCTTTACAGGTGTTGCTTCCTTTAACTCTGCTAAAATAATGAAGAATTAAGGTTTGCTGAGAACCTTCTCCTGCAAAGAGCCTATATATAGATGAAAGATGAAATCTGCTACATGTCTCGGAGTTAAAAATAACTGCAGTATTAAAAATTAAAATTATCCTACAAAGAACTGTCATTATTAGCGGTTCTAATGCCAAGTTAAAAATTAAATCCAATCAGCACAGAAAAACATTTGGAAACTCTTTTAAAAAATGAAAGAGACAAAGATGAGCTACTATAAAATACAGTATCAATTGTATGGAGCAGAAATTTGCTTCCCAGAAAAAAAATCCCTTGCTGTTACTGATGTGGAGCCAAAACTGGAGCTGAAGCAGGAGTGTGCCATGGATCTTCACCACCAAATCAGATATAAGCCAGCTCCTAAGGAAATATCCTTCCAGCAGAGCAATGCAGCATTGCTCAGGAGGTTACTGATGGAGGCTGGGAGAGCACAACCCTTGAAATACTCCAGGAAATGCCACTCCCAGGCCATGATCTGTGAAAAGCCGTTTCCCAAGCATGATCCTTGCGCCACTCACATTTCAGTGATCCCTCCTCCCCAGCTCCAGAGGCAGTGCCTGAGCAGGCCCGGCGAGTGGCTCTGGCTCTGCCACTGCTGCTCCCAACACTCACCACAGGGCACTGCCCCACAGCTCTTACACACAGCCTCTCCTGAAATTCAGCTCACAGAGAGGGATCTGAATTGCACTCTGCTTCTAATAGAACACCTCAGGAACAATGAGCTCTGGCTGTAGAAGGAGAGGAAGAACTAATAAATGAGAATGAAGATAAAAATTGCACCGTTTCAGTGGAGAACGAAGCACTCAGTAAAGATAATTGTGCCCATTCACCACAGAATGAGAGCTCGAGGAGAGCACTGTAAGTCACCAAATATTTGAAGTGTTAGACATGTAAAGCATCTGAGGTTCTGTCAGCTGTACCAGTGGTGTTCTCCATTCCCTTCCCTTTCAGTTACCCTATTTCACAGGCAAAGCTGGGAAATTCACATTGTTACAGAACTGACTCCTTTTCCAGGCTGCTCCTCCTGGGCAGGGACTCAGAGCTGGAGCAGCACCACAGAACAAGCACCACGCTGAAAATGGAACCCAGAGATAACAAGACACTCAGGACTTTAATTACTGTAAATTACATAAATTAAAGGAAATATCTTGAGCTCACCCTCTGCTGTACACTGGGCTGGGGGCAACAAGGCAAACATCACCTCCCACTTAACCTTTTTATCCTGAAGGGGTCAAAAGAGAATTATGTTTATGTGTTGCCATAGTAGTTTTGACACCTTTTCAAGCTCAAAAGCAAAGGCAGTTGAGTAGGTTGAAGATTTGGGCTTTAAAAACAATTCATACACCCAGGAAGGCTTTTTTAATCTCTTCTACACAAGAGGTATTGGCATGCTTGGTGTGGTCCCCTCTCACAGAAAGTGCAAGACTCATTCCTGTCACTGGAAAACAGAACTCAGCTTTTGGACTATCTCCTGTATCTTCTCCTTCCTCAATAATATGATCTTGAGATGCTTTGGGGTTTACTTTATTATGCCAAGGATATCTAAATTGTATCTCTTCAGTTACATGCTAGATAAAAATTGCCCAGGATGGTTTTCTTTGCCTGGCTTCACGGCGCTTATACTTCAAAATGTCTTTATCTTCAGCATGCTACAGTTGGTAAAAAATTCTTTTTGCTGTGAAACTGGGTTATTACTTCATTACTGAATTCTGACTTTTGTGTGAAGGCTACTGTGCAACTCCTCCAACAGTCTAACAAAAAAAAAAAACCCAGAGGAAAGTATTTCCCAGAGAAAAACCAGCTGATATTCACAATAAACCTAAGGATAACATTTATTTCTGTGCATCCCTCTGGCATCAGCAGCAGCCTGTCCCTCTCAGTGCCAGCCAGGGCATCAGACACTGCCACGGTGCCCCAGAGTGCCAGGGCACTGCACACACCCCAGAGGAGCTCAGACAGAGATTGCTGCACTCCCAGGTGTGCCTGTCAGTGTCAGCTTGGTCTGATCCTAAACCAGCAGCATGAGACAGAATAAACCACCAAACATCCATCACCTGCCAAGGTAAGAGGACTGGTGGTGACTTAGGAAGTTTTTCATACTGCTCACGCTACAGCTAGAGAAAAAAACCCACAATAAATCTGAACCCCCCTCACACTTCCCTGACCTGCCCAGAGCTGCTCAGCTGGGAGGCTCTGACACAAACGGGGTGGGAGGAAGGAGAGCAGAGCTTCCAGGCAAAAGTTTTTCTCCAGGAGTTAATGAAATTTACAACTATAATTATTTTTCATCTGGGTGCCAAGTTCTCTCTCCATTCCATGAAATCCTGGTGCTGTGATGCTACCAAAGGAACACATGAGCCCTCAACTCTCATTACAGCATCATTATATAATTCACAAATACCAGTCTCGAATTAAATCTGCCGAAAGGGAGTTGCAGCAGCCAGAGAGTACTAAGGAACAGAGTATCCGTGGAACTCAGAGCCCATGGCAGCTCCAGATCTGCCCTCCAATAAGGCAGGAAGGAGAAAAATCCAAGTTTGCTTTCCCAGGAAGCTCCTGCCAAGCTGAGCTCCAGAGGGGCTGCAAGGAGCCCCAGCGGGCACAGGAGCACAGCCAGGGGCTCACTGACCCACAGCCACAGCACCTCTGCTGTCCCTGAGCAGGAGGAGGAGAGGAAATGGCTCTGGAACATCTCAGGGCAGGGTTTGCTTCTCCTGCAGCCCCCACGCCCTGCCCAGGAGCAGCAGATGCTGCTGCACTGACCCAGCTGGGCCCAGGCCGGGACAGGACCACACTCCACAAAAAGCCAGCCCCAAAACCAAAATGCTCAATGAGCCCTCACTAAGCTCTGGCTGTGACAGGGAAATGAAGCAGGTGAAGGGCAGGAGGAAGGAAATGCAGCCCTGCAGCTTGCCCAGCACGGCCCTGCCTGGGCTGCACTCAGCAGGTGCTGCACCTGCTCTGGTTTGGGGCAGCCCAGCCTGTCTGGGCACCTTCAGGAGCCCAGATGTGCCCCTGTGCCAGCTCTGAGCCCTGTGTGAGTGCCCAGGGCAGTGCCCAGAGCAGCACAGCTCCAGGCTGGGCAGCAGCCCAGGTGAGCCTGACACACAGACAGACACACAGACAGACACACAGACAGACACTCCTGCTGGAACAGCCTGCTGGGGGCTGGCCAGAAGCATCGAGTAAGACCCGCTGAACAGCAGATACACACGGATTGAGATTCTGCTCCCATCTCCTCCCTTTGTCTGCCTGGCACGTCCTGTTAATGCTGCATCACGCACAGGGATCTCCAGCAGCTCACCAGCACAACTGCAAGGAGTGTTTCATTCCAGGTTCCAGATTTCCAAGAAGTTAGAGAAATTCCTATCAGCTTCCTTGCTATTTTGTGCTCACAAACAAAAGGCTAATTTAAACTAAGAACAAACATACTGGCTAAATTAAAAACTCACCAATCCCCAATTTAGTCTCTGGACATTGCCTATGGTGGCTACTCAGGAAAAGGTCTAAGGACAAGGCAAATGCATACACAGCATCCCAGCAATCTGAGTCTCATCCCTTCTTAACACAGTTCTGAAGACAAGTTTCTTCTTCCACAGTTTCCACAGTAGGATAAAGTGGATGTGTATTGAAATGAAAGCAGACCTGCCTAACAAGCATCCTGTTCTAGATCAGTCTCCAGCCGGTCCCAGTGCTGAGCTTGGATGAGACTTCAGTGAACTGGAGCCTGCTCTGCCAGCCTCCCATCCAGTGAGAGTCACCCTCTGTGTCTCCTGCCCACAGTGTGGACACTGACACAGAGATTCAAAGGGAAAACACCTCAGACTCCTGCCCACAGTGTGGACACTGACACAGAGATTCAAAGGGAAAACACCTCAGACGCCTGCCCACAGTGTGGACACTGACACAGAGATGCAGAGGGAAAACACCTCAGACTCCTGCCCACAGTGAGGACACTGACACAGAGATTCAAAGGGAAAACACCTCAGACTCCTGCCCAGCGGCCCAAAGACAGCAGGCAGCACTCCCAGGTGTCTCAGGCTGGCAGCACGAGCCTGCCATCCAGCTGGAGCAGCCAGAACACCTTGGAAGAGATATTTAGAATTGCAGAGAAATTAATTTGAGCAATTTGCAAAAAACCACCATTGACAAAAAGCAGCAGTTTCCAACATCTCTGGCAGCAGATGCCAGGGTTGCAAGATTTCCCCACAAATGAGCATCTGCAATACAAAAACGAAACACAACAGAAAGGTGTCTGGGGAAGGAAACTCTCAAAATACATCTTTATGTTCCAAGGCTTTTGTGATCATGTCTTAGATTAAAGGTTAGACTCTAACCTGGACACCTGGGCTGGATTTATCCTCCTGGAAGACAAACTAAAAACAGCTGTTCCCCATCCCAAAATCAGAAGCTGACAGCCCGTTCCATTGTTCTGCACAACAATACTGTGGAAATGAGCTTCAAGTAACATTTTCACTCAAGCTTTTGTTGAAGAAGAACGCTAATCACTCCCATCCTGCATCCCAATTACTCACTGCTTCTCAACTCCATTGACAACTGGAGAATCACGTGAAACACGAGTCCTGACAGGCAGCAGAAATAAACACATCAAGCCCATTCTGCAGGCTGTTCTCCCTGCCAGACAACAGCTCTGGGCAGATGAGCCCCGGCACTCCAGGCCATGTGGAGCTGGCACTGAGGGCGGCTCAGAGCCACAAGGGCCACCAGGCTCCGGGGGTGACCTCGGTGCCACCCAGCCCTGGAAGCAGCAGGGGAAGGAAAGGCTGGAGAGGGGCCTGAGCCCCCTGAGATCCCAGCAGGGTGGGCTGGGCTGCAGCAGACACGGGGATGCACCGAGGGGCTCCTCACACATCCCTGGGGAGAGGGGAGCTGCACCACAAACCCGGCACTGGCAGGGCTGACAAGGTTAGATTTGCTCTGCCCTCCTGCACTGAGAGCCCCTGGGCACTCTGTGATCCACAGCTGGGCTGCACTGGCACTGCCCATCATTTACAGCTGTGCCAGCTGTGCCACAGGGATCCTGGGCACTCTGTGATCCACAGCTGGGCTGCACTGGCACTGCCCCATCACACACAGAAATCCCAGCTGTGCCACAGGGATCCTGGGCACTCTGTGATCCACAGCTGGGCTGCACTGCACTGCCCATCACACACAGCAGTCCCAGCTGTGCCACAGGGATGATCCCAGGTATCTCATCTTTGCACAGCTGAGCCAGGCTATTTTTAAACCCAGCTATCTGCAGGCAAGGTATCGGTACAAAACTCATTAAACACCATTTCATACACGGAAAGGCAAAGGATGGATCTGCCAGAGAAACGAGTCAATGCAATGAGTACACACATGTGACAGCAGAGCAGGGGAACACACAGCACAGCACAGCGCTCACTCGAGAGCAGACTTTAAATTTGACCTTCACAATATGCAGCAGAGGTAGTGTACATACACAACATGGCTCTGGAGAAGGAATATTTATGCATCAAATTCAACTGAGCTTCTATAAATAATGCAGAAGCAAAACACTAATTGGCCTGTTGCAGAAAAATTTTGCATTTCACAACTCACTGCTTTCCCTGTATATTATCTGGGGGTTTATCCTGACTAATCCAAGAATGCAGACATCTGTCCAAGGAGCCAGTACACAGCTCCAGAAGAAGTACCAGCTCCTCCTTTGTAACCTCCTTTCCTGTGAAAAAGAGATTAGACACTTGCACTGTCCAGCTATCCATCCCTCTATTACTTCACTTCTCCTATGCAGTCTTTTTTGGCAAATTTCAACCATGTCTTAAGATAGGAACATGCTTCAAAAATACTGCTTGTAAAAATACAACCCAAACCAAAAGCCAGGCAAAGAGAGACCCAAGGGGGTGGTATTAAAAGCAGGGGACTCGTGCTCTCCCCTGAAGAGCAGGGGCAGCACAGATGGGCAGCACTGAGCTGCTGCCAGGAGCAGATGCCCCTGGAGAAAGGCCTTCAGGTGGCACCTCCCTGCCAGAGCTGGGATGGGTCCTCTGGAGCTGCCTGGGTCTCTCCAGGGCTCCCCACACTGCCCAGTCTCTGAGGCACAGCTTCTATTGCACCTGCCTGCCTTCCACACTGCCCAGCCCCTGAGACACAGCTCCTATTCCATGTTCCTGCCTTCCACACTGCCCAGCCCGTGAGACACAGCTCCTATTCCATGTTCCTGCCTTCCCCACTGCCCAGCCTCTGGGACACAGCTCCTATTCCATCATCTGCCTTCCAGGGGAAATGGAGCACTCTCCAGCACTCACTGCACAAGTTATTGCACAAAGCCTCCAAGAAAAATCTCCCAATGGATTCTTTATGGAGAGATAAAATGAAATGTTTCTGCTTGCTTAGCTTGCTTCTTGTTGGATCTCACTGGATAATTTTAGGTACCATTTTTGGAAGAGGTTCTCTCTGACTAGGCCAATAATATCTTCTAGATATGAAGACAAATGTTATCTTTAAAGGGAAATTCACCCAAAATCCCTAATACAGGCTCCTGAAAAAGCCGGCATTTAGGAAAGATCAGTGGGAAAGGCATTAGGAAGCTGAATGAAGTTATTTCACTGATTCCTTTTAGCAGCTTGAGCAGGCTGCTTCCCAGACTTTAACTGAGAAGAATTCATACCAAGGCACTGCTGCTTTTTAAGCCTAATTTCCACAGAGAGGAAGGATCACAGAGAACAGTCCTGGAGGGAGTCCAGGGGAAAGTTTATGTTTACAAACAAGATCCTGCCTCAGGGTTTTTTGTTGGTTTTTTTTTTTTTTTTTTGTAGATCCAGCCTCTACAAAGAGCGAGTTTTGGACAATATTCAGAAACCTCGAAATCTTATGAAAAATTATAAACGCTGAACCAGACCCAACCATTCCAGTAACTTAATTAAGTTAATTCAGTAACTTAAACTGAATTTTTGCTTAGCAGATGTCTTAAGCACCCAAACAAGTGACTGTCATCAGAGCTTTTCCTGTGGGACCTGAACAAGGGAAAGGCTTTTCTCCTGAGCATGACCTTGACAACCTCCTGCTTTGTGCCCTGTGAGGCAGATCCAGCTCCTGGGCCTCATCTCCCTTCCCACAGCTCTAAGGCGAGCCTTGCTTAAAACCTGATCTTCTAGAGGATCTTCAGTAAGGTAAATTTCATCTTTAAAAATAGCTAAAGAAGAATCCACTGCCATTCTGAATTAAGGCCTTCCCAATTTTATGATACAAATGTTCCTCTTATTTCTAGCAAAACCTGCTCTGCATACTGATGTGCATTCCACTCTCTCTCAACCCTGCCTGGTCACTCTGTTTCACTTGTCACACACTGAGAACCCAAAAACCTCTCTGGCCTGAGAGCAGGGATGAGATGTGGCCTTTCCTGCCATATCCCAGGTTCAAACAAGGCACAAACGTGACCCCCACACAGACCTGCCCCAGCACGTGCCAGTCAGCTCCTGCTCAGCACACAGGGACATCCAGTAGCTCTGGATGGGCAGTGATTCCTGCTCAGCACACAGGGGCAGCCCTGGATGGGCAGTGAGTTCCTGCTCAGCACACAGGGACATCCAGTAGCTCTGGATGGGCAGTGATTCCTGCTCAGCACACAGGGGTAGCTCTGGATGTTCCTGCTCAGCACACAGGGGTAGCCCTGGATCGGCAGTGAGTTCCTGCTCAGCACACAGGGGCAGCCCTGGATGGGGACTGATTCCTGCTCAGCACACAGGGGTAGCTCTGGATGTTCCTGCTCAGCACACAGGGGCAGCCCTGGATGGGGACTGATTCCTGCTCAGCACACAGGGGTAACTCTGGATGTTCCTGCTCAGCACACAGGGGTAGTAGCCCTGGATCGGCAGTGAGTTCCTGCTCAGGACACAGGGGTAGCTCTGGATGGGCAGTGATTCCTGCTCAGCACACAAGGGTAGTGGCTCTGGATGTGCTGAGTTCCTGCTCAGCACACAGGGGTAGTAGCTCTGGATGTGCTGAGTTCCTGCTCAGCACACAGGGACATCCAGTAGCTCTGGATGGGCAGATGGCACCACACAGCACATCATTAACAGGGGTTAATGACCAGCACCAGGAATTGAATTGCAGGCCAGAAGCTCGTTTCACTAAACAGCAGCAAACCAAGCAAATGTTCTGCTGCTGATGTAAGGGGGCAGGCCATCTGTAGGACTTCAGCCTAGGCAAAGAAGAACTAAAGTGCCCAGAATAAAGCTCGGGCAGGGGGCTGGCACGGGGGGGAGCAGAAAGCAGGCACAGAGAGAGAGCCCAGGTGCCCTGGAGGAAGCCAGCCTGTCTGGGGCACAGAGACCAGGGGCCAAGGCCGCCAGAGGCTCCTAAAGCACCCCAAAGCGCTGCTGCCTGCCTCAGGACGGTCACAGCCAGCTCCTCCTGAGATCAATCATCACCCTGGCACTGCCCAGAGTGATGCCAGCAACCCCTCTGTGCCTTCCAGTGCAAGGGGACACAGGATGTGACACAGAAACAGGTGAGAGAGCAGCAGAAATGAGCCCATGTGCTGTCAGGGAAGGTTAGAGTATCCCTCTGCACTCCTGGTTTTTGCAGGGCTGAAGCATGAAATGGTCTGTGAAAGGTTACTCGTGAAGCACACAAAGACTGTGCTGTATCAGAGGCTCAAGCTGCTGGGTGATTTACTGTCATTGTGCTAATTACCTCCTACCAGTTACTGCACATTCGTGTTCAAAGCCCTAAACAAGAAGCAGAACTCGCATTTAGCCCGACTGCAAAAGATTAATTCAAAAAATGAACAGAGCCCCCCATAAAGGCACACCAAGAAATCTACCCTTATTTCAGTGTCTCCCTCTGTCCATCACTGTTCCTGCACCCCAGAAAAGCCCAGAACAGGTCCTTGTGCAGTGCCAGCTGGGGCTCAGCCAAGCAGCATTTCCAGGGTGCAGCTGGGAGAATCCTTCACCCACCAGCTTTGCTCAGCCTCAGGAGCACTTTGGGAGATCCCCAGGGGCTGGAGGCCAGCTCAGTGGGACCAGGGCTGGGCCAGAGCAGGAGGTGACACCCCTCAGCACTGCTGGCCCTGGGAGGGGACATGGGGACAGAGGCAGAAGCCAGAGCAGGAGGGCAGGCATCCAAAGGCAGGGGCTTCCAAAACCCCGCTCACCACCACAGCCCTGCAGTGCTAAAGGTGATTTTGGGAACTGTTTACTGGGACTGTGCTTCCTTGCTCAGGGCTAGCGAGAGAGCATGTGCCATCATCCTGAGGACAGATTGGGAATGCAAACCTAACATATTCTTCTCTTCCCTTTCAAAATCAGATGATCAGCTGTGGCTTTAGTCCTGCCAAACTCTGTCAAATATAGCACAAAATTATACAGAACCATAGTAACTGCACTCCCACTATTGTTCTGATTTAAAGAGGAGTTTGATTACATTAGGTAAATATTTGTCCTTATGTAATAGCTCCCTCCAACATTCTAAAAATTTTCTGTCTCCTAGAATTTAACTGAAGAGGATGCTTTTATATGTCACTGCTCTGCCCCAGAATCAAGTATACTCTATATTACCACGAGTATTAAACTGTGAGTAATGTTATTACAAGCAATAATAGTTATCTAGACAATTATGCAGTTGCAACTGCAGTTTTCCTATTAAATCTAGAAGCTTTGAGCAAATTCAGAGTCAGTAAGAATTGCAACACCATCTCTGATGAGCTAAATAGCAGTTATTTATTCACAGACTGTTAAATTCTTATGGCCCTGGGACTTCCAGGAAGAAAGCAACAAAGAACTGACTCCGCATCTAAATACTGGCTCGTTCCTCATGTTGATATAATTATGAAGTTTCAGTCATTGCAAAGCTGTTCACACTGCTCTACATGCATTGCAAAATCTATGCTAACTGCAGTTTTTCCATTATAAAACTGCTGGTGAAGTCACTGTTCTATTTCCAGCTCAGCTCTGGCACTGTGCGGATGCTCGCTGCTTAGTAAATAGAAATATTTTTTTAGGGAAAAGAGAACATACTGAATCAAAGAGCTAGAGGCTTTTGATACCGTTTCTTCCAAGTCATCTCAAATAACGTAATGAAATAAATGAATAATAAAGAGCAAACAGAAGCTCATGTGATGACTCAACACACCAGGAGTCATGAGGAAAATGCTGAATTCTTGACTACACGTTCCAATATAATACCACAGGAGTGTGCACACTGGAAAACCTTCACCTTTTAAATAGGTGTTATCAACAGCCTGGGCAGCATTAATCAATGTTCTTATCACTTCAGTAATTACATTCCTCCTGGCACACACATGCAAAGGAGGGAATTTAAGATCTTGACTTGAGGCTGGGAAAAGAAAGGACAAAGCAAGAAAGCTCTTCTACCTTCTGTCCTTCCTGCTCAGCTCCAGCTGGGGTCTCGACTTCTTTGGTCACCCTCCGAGACGAAAAACATTTTAGCCCCATGCAAATCATCAGCTCATTTTCGTAAGAATATCTGCTCCAATAAATTACTTCATTTGCTCTGGCTGCATTCATGTGTATGTTCTGTGCATCGTGGAGGTGAGTGATTGTCACAAACATTTGTTCACACAAAGGAATTAAAACAAGCCCGTTGACAGCTTTCTTCTGAAACAATGGCTATTTCTACTGAAACATGGTTATGGAAAGAGTCCAGATCAAACAACCCCAAAACCTGCCAGCCCCTGCTGTACCACAGGCAGCACAGTTCAAAGAACTCACTCCCACAGAGGAGTCTCTAGAGAAATAACTGCACCCATCTTTCTGCACGTGTTTCAGACAGGAGAGGTCTCAGCACAGAGCACTCGGGAGCCCACGGTCTGTGCAGACCTCAGGCAGCACCTGGAGTGCCACAGAGATTCATTCCAATTTCAGCTGGTGCCAGGGCTGCCCTGCCCAGCCCCGGCAGCAGCAGCCCCAGGCTCTGCCTGCCCTGCCCAGGGCACACACAGAGCCCAGCCAGACACACCAAACCCTGCTCTGGTCCTGCTGCCCAGGGCACACACAGAGCCCAGCCAGACACACCAAACCCTGCTCTGGTCCTGCTGCCCAGGGCACACACACAGAGCCCAGCCAGACACACCAAACCCTGCTCTGGTCCTGCAGATCGGAAGAGCGTCG
>JAWWMS010000248.1:515477-526814 GCA_035048045.1 Chlorospingus semifuscus
CCAGGCCACACACAGAGCCCACCAAACCCAGCTCTGCCTGCCCTGCCCAGGGCACACACAGAGCCCAGCCAGACACACCAAACCCTGCTCTGGTCCTGCCCTGCCCAGGGCACACACAGAGCCCAGCCAAACCCAGCTCTGGTCCTGCTGCCCAGGGCACACACAGAGCCCAGCCAGACACACCAAACCCAGCTCTGGTCCTGCTGCCCAGGGCACACACAGAGCCCAGCCAGACACACCAAACCCTGCTCTGGTCCTGCCCTGCCCAGGGCACGCACAGCTCCCACCAAACCCCCGGGTCCTGCTGCCCAAAGCCTCTGGCCCAGGCAGAGCTGGGTCCCAGCTGGGAGCACTGCAGCCAGGGGGATGCACACACAGGCTGCAGCACAGACTGTCAGGAACAGGACTTTAGGAGGTGCATCTGGAAGGTAAGAATAGACTACTGCAGTGACAAAAGTACTTTTTAAAATAGAGCACACTTGTTCTATCCCTTTTGCTGCCAAGAGGAGTCGGCAGCACAGGACTGGAGGCAGCAGGGACAGGTGTTTTGTCTAAAAGGAGAATTTGTTCTTTTGGCCACCTATACAGCACGTTTGGCCAACGGGTTCAAATCCAAGTGTGGGATCCTTCCATCAGCAGCATTCAGTCACTGGCAAGCTCTGCTGGAGCTCTGCTCTTGCCTTTCACATGATCAGATGAAAAGCTGCTTTCTGAGCTTCTGTTTGCCATTCCTTTTTTCTTCCAAGCCATGTATTATTTAAAATTATCTGGAAGAGTTACAAATTATTCTAACCAATTCTTTCAGCATGCAAGAATCTATGACTGTAAGGAGATTATAAATGTATTTTCTTACAGCTGAGCAGTTCAAGCCCAACATTTAAATGTTGGTATAAAAATATGCGCAACCAAATTGTATGACAGAGCTTGCTTTGTCAAAACACAAATGTCTCATAAAATATGCTGTCTGGCATCAGAAGTAGTAGGTGATATTCTTCAGACCAACTTTTTCAAGGAAAAGTATCGATTAAAATTAACAAAAGACATTCAAAATTAGGATTTGATATTTTGTCTTTTGATTTCAAATGGCAACAATTCTGAGGTTTATTGCATTTGTTTAAAGATCGGACCCAAAATAAAAAATTAGCTGTGCAAAATATTTTGTTCAACCCTTCATAACTTCTTAAAGTTACTGTTCCTTAGTTGAAAACTGCCCAAAAACCTCTTGTATTTGTGCAGTTCCCCTATCTGCCATCTTTGTCCCCAGTATTTCTCTACAGTCCACAAGCCAAAACACACCATTTGTTTGGCTCTAATCCAAAGGGCCTTCACCCATGCAACTTATCAAAAGGGCTTTTGGATTTTAAGTCTTCCCAGCAGCTGGGATCATTTGGCAGCTCTTGTGAGGAGGAGGGAAATTGAATTTCCTGGAAAAGAAAGCACTGTGAAGCATTTGTATATGGCCTCACCAGCACTGAGCAGCAGTGCAGCCTGGCACGAGCAGCAGGGCAAGGGGCAGAGGGGAAATGGTGTAAGAGTGCCTGCAGAGATGGGCTGGGAGCAGGGGAGGGCACAGGGAAACCCCAGGCTGTGCTGAGACACCAAGTGTCTCTGAGCAATGAGCAGCACAAACCCAGGCACTGCCAGGAGGGGGATGGCACAGCCTGCCCTGCCAGGGTGGAGATGGCACGGCCAGGATGGAGATGGCACAGCCTGCCCTGCCAGGAGGGAGATGGCACAGCCAGGGTGGAGATGGCACAGCCTGCCCTGCCAGGAGGGAGATGGCACAGCCTGCCCTGCCAGGACAGATATGGCACAGCCTGCACTGCTAGGAGGGAGATGGCACAGCCTGCCCTTCCAGGAGGGAGATGGCACAGCCTGCCCTGCCAGGACGGAGATGGCACAGCCTGCCCTGCCAGGAGGGAGATGGCACAGCCTGCCCTGCCAGGATAGAGATGGCACAGCCTGCCCTGCCAGGAGGGAGATGGCACAGCCTGCCCTGCCAGGGTGGAGATGGCACAGCCTGCACTGCCAGGATAGAGATGGCACAGCCTGCCCTGCCAGGACCGAGATGGCACGGCCAGGATGGAGATGGCACAGCCTGCCCTGCCAGGACAGAGACGGCACAGCCTGCACTGCCAGGACACTGCCCCAGTCCCAGGAGCAGCTGCTGCAGGGCTCTGCTGAAGGGGAAGGACAGCAGCCCCAGAGGGATGCTCTCTCTGGGGTGAAGGGTTTGGGGTCACAGGGGCTGGGCCAGAGCAGGAGCCTGAGCTGCAGGAGCTTTTTGCAGCCCTGTGCCCTCCCCTCATTACAGCTCTCAGCTATTACAGCTCATTCTGCAGTGCCAGCCTTGATGATTTCAGAGAAATCAAAGCTACTGATAACAAAATCTGGACATTCACTCCAAGTAAAGCAAAGAGTATTAGGCTGCAATTGTATCAAATTATGATCTGTTTTATCCCTCTAGAAAAGGCTTCACAAATAACCAAAAGGCCTGTGAGTACAGATTTTTCAACTCAAGTAGACTAGGAAGTATTTCCTTTGATACTGTGGAGGGTTTGATCTTCTCTTGCTTTGTCAAAGCAAGATGCAAAGCCCTGGATGTACTCAGTTCCATTGTGGTCACCCACAACAACATGGTTTTGTCAACAGAGCAGACACGAGGTGACACAGTCTAGTTCTGCATCAGCCTCAAAAGGCTCCTATGCTACACATGGCCCTGAAAGGAGGATAAAAAAGGAAAAACGAAAAAATAGAGCTTAAGCTGAGATACAGCTGAGCTTCCTAAAAACCCTTACTATAATCTATTTACACGCTTCCTGCAGAGGCTCTTTGGGTGGACAGCTGTTTTATTTACACGGTGCTTTACAATCCCAGCAATCTACCTGAGCAACTAAAAACTTCCATGCAGATAAAACCAGAAGAGATCAGAAATCCTCAGCCAGACAATTCCAAATGGAAAGCATGCTAGTGAGAGATTTTGTGTTGTCCCGGGCAAAAATGAGCAGCTGTTGTGGTCACTGCACTTCAGACAGGCTGGTATTAAATATCTCACTGCACTGAGTCATATTCAAACCACCTCTGACATGAGCAGTGGCAGCACCTGACAAGGATGACATCTGACTTAACATCCTGCAAATAAACACAAATATTGTCTCTTGATAGAGATGGCAGACTTTTTTTACAGGGCAAATGACCATGAAAATCAGGTGAACTATGGGCCATGCATAGTGCCAGTCAGAGATCAGAGTCTGCAAAGCTGCTGGGCATCCTCTGTGCATTTTGCACTGCAGAAGAATTCAGCACTTCACTGAATCAGGCCCCACAGCCAGTGAGAACTGCTGACTGCAAGGAGATGACCTAAAACAGTGGCCACCACTCACAGAAGGATGACTCCTTTTCACACTGAGCTCAAGCACAGGGTCCAGCACTCACAGAAGGATGACTCCCTTCTCACACTGAGCTCAAACACACTGACCACCACTCACAGCAGGATGACTCCCTTTTCACACTGACCACCACTCACAGAAGGATGACTTCCTTCTCACACTGACCTAAAGCACAGGGGTCACCACTCACAGAAGGATTTCACACTGAACCTTTTGCCAGTTTCAGTAACACCCACCAGGCCCAGCTGCATGCACTGCCCAGGGCAGAGGTGCAGCTTTGTCCCCAGCTGTTTTCTCATAAGCAGGGACAGGAAGAGGAACGTGCTGCAGGAACAAAATCCTGCCTACAGGTAAGAGAGCAGCAAATGACACTGGTGGCCAAAGGAACCTTCCTGTTTCATTAACCCACCTCTCCTTTGGCAAGTCTGTGTTTTCCAGAAGACACAACCCTGCCTTGTCACAAAGCTCCTCCCCAGCTCAGACCTGTCCCACACACTGCGCCTGAGGCAGCAAACAGCTCAGATATTCTCCATCAGCTGCCAGCCCCAACATGGGCACAGCTCATCTCCAAGCATCTGACTGGTCCATGCAGGAACTACAGCGGCAGGCTACCCTCTAACCGTGAGCTCATTCTGATGTTCAAATGCAGCTGAAATGATTTACTGAACGACTGAAATAAAATTAAATTAAAGTTATACAGCCAGATTCCTTGCTGGCCGTACAGGCTGCACTCTGTCTTACATTACACAAGCCCATCAAATATTTAAAGTGACCATGTCTACACAATTACACATAATTCAGCAGAGAGGAACATACTGCTAAATGATATAAATCATGCTGGCATTTGTGTCTATGCAGGACTAATAGTAAATATAATTAAAATACTTCTGATTGCTTCTAAGAGACACTGTCAGGCTGCCATCTCTTCCCAAAGAGTGCAGCGTGCCAAGCCCAGAGATGTGACAGCAGTGTGGGCTGTGGTGTCCCCTGGCAGGAGCAGCCTGACACAAGTGTTCAGCCCATGGCAGGGGAGCATCCTCACCTGCAGTGGCACCTGCAAACCCTGCCAGCCTGCACAGGGCACAGCCTGCAGTGTCACAGGGCTCTGGGCATCCAGTGGCACCTGCAAACCCTGCCAGCCTGCACAGGGCACAGTCTGCAGTGGCACTGGGCTCTGGGCATCCAGTGGCACCTGCAGACCCTGCCAGCCTGCACTGGGGACAGCCTGCAGTGGCACCGGGCTCTGTGGGCATCCAGTGGGCATCCAGTGGCACCTGCAAACCCCTGCCAGCCTGCACAGGGCACAGCCCAGGCACAGAGCACAGGTGACAGCCCACACAGGGCACAGCCCACGGTGCCAGGGGGCTCTGTGGCAGCACAGCTTGGCCAGCAGCACGCTGGCACCTCCAGATGGCTTCAGAGCAGGCACAGCACGGGGACAAAGCTGCACTCAGGAGAACCACAGTGCCCTGCCTCTGTGTTCTGCAGGAAACAGCCCCATGGCTTTGGGGCTCCTGAGCGCCGGTGCCAGACTGGGCACGCGTGGGACAGACCCAGGACAGACCCAGGACAGACCCAGGACAGACTCGGGACAGAGCTCAGAGCCCAGCGCCAGCCCAGCGCCAGCCCAGCAGAGCACAGAACAGCCCTGGGCCCTCTGTGAGCCCCCTCACCCCAGAGCACTCCTCATCCCCCAGGTTACTGCAGTGACCTACACACACCCCAGGGAGGGCAGGAGCCTTGCCCAGAGCTGCCCCAAGAGCTGGCTGACCCCAGGCACCCACGAGCCCCTTACAGCCAATGTCCCTGTGCCCCAGCAGCACTCTGTGCCCTCCCACCTTGGCCAGCAGAGCACAGAGCAATTCACCAAACAGAAAAAAAAAAATCATTTTCTTCATAACAGATTAAATAAGGAGCAAGTGAAACCCATTGTCCTGTAGGCCAGGGAACAGCTCTGTGCTCTGGATTTTTCTGCATCTTTGCCCTGCCTTTAGCTGCCTGGTTGTTTGAAATAACCTCAGGGGGTTCTGTTTTATTATGTTTAAAGGAAGTCTTTTCCTTTCTGCTGGGATTCTTTTACATTTAAGGCTATCATCAGTCATATTGATTTTTCATGGACTAACTAGACTGAGGAAAGGAGTAATGTGTTATTCCTTACACACAATTTTTCCAAATGGCTTCTCTGCCCAGGGCATGATGTGGCAGAGGCTGTGCTGCACTTGTTGCTGACTGACACAAATGCCTGCTCAGTCCCCACAGCATCCTCTGCACACTGGCCCTGCAGGAAATGCAGGTGGCTGCAGTGCTGCAGCACCCTTGCATTAGAGGGAATCCCAGCAGGAAGGAGAAGTGACCAGCCAGAGCTCCCATCCATGCTTATCCACTCCTCATGCACAACCTGCCCATGCCCCAGGCAAGGGCAGTTCTGGTAAATGCCATCGGTGAGAATTTGAGATTTCTTCCCCAGTAAAATTCCAGACAGAAACACAGTATTAGAAATTCCTTGATCTAGAGCATGAAATGGTCTCACAGACCTGACACAGAGCAGACTGTGACGGTAAGAAAGGAGCAATCATTCCACGGTCCAGCAGGACTCCAGCTGCAGGCAAACAGCAATAAACGGCCCAGAGAGGCAGCGGCTGCACAGGTGAGGCAGGGGCTGAGGGGATGTGCTGAGCAGTGAGAACAGCACACTGCAGGTGTGAAGGAAGGAAAGCAGGCTGCAGGGAGCACAGAGGGCACGAGGAAACCGCTGGCACTGACCAGGCAAGAACTCAGGGTGGAGAGAACACTGCCAGGCTGGCTCCCCTCTGCCTGCAGCTGGGCAAGGAGCAGCACAAGCACAAGAAACAGCCCTCAGCGAAGGGAAGCTCTCCACACCATTTACTTCCAGCTCCTGAAGCTGCCATGAAATCCACACTGCAAAGCAAGGAGGGTTCAGGGCTGTGTTGGGTTGACAGAAGGGTGGGGGACGAGGCAAAGCCCCTTCAGTGCAATTGCCTGTGGAGCCTGCCCTTTTACTAAAACTGGGAGGATATTTATAGAATAAAGTTTCACTTCAAGCCCTGTCACATACTGTATTACTCAGGAAATGTCAGAAGTGCAGCAGCAAAACTGAAATGAATTAAAATCATCTTTTGAACCATTTGATGCCTCACAAATAGGACACGACAAGCAATGATACCCTCTGGAACCAAAACAAGGAGAAGAGAAAGTTAGTCCATCTCTCCTGAGCTTATCACCATTTGAGTATTTTGGGAAGAAGTTGGTACACCTGACTGAGACACAGACTCAGCCACTGACAGAATCTGTAGCTTCCAACCCAAAAGTGGGGCTCTGCTTGCCAGCAGTTTGCATCAGCAGCAGTCAGGCTGTGACTCACTCCAGGCACTGCTGGAGTGCAGTGACACTGCCACCCTCACTCTGCCACTGCCCTCAGTGGGGAATGCATCTTCCTGTCACAACAGAAGGTGAAAGACATGTAAGAGTACAGAGAAGGGATAGTTAGTGACCTTGAAAGAATGTCTGAAAGACAAAGCTAAACCCACACGTGGTGCCGATTCCCTCTGTGCACGGCAGACCCTGGGCAGTGAGTGACCTGACCCCGTTCAGCAGCGTGCTCAGCAGCCACAGATCCTCCTAGCAGCGAACACACACAGACTGACACCTGGCAGCAGGAAACCTCGGTATTTCACTGCAAGAGCTAAATGAAAACTCCAACAGTCCTCAAGCTCCTTGATCTGATACCACATGCCAATTACTCAATATGCCACATGCCAATTACTCAAAAGTAACAAGTCCTTCAGGAATCAGAGCAGAAGGCGTGGCCACAAGACAACTTCTAGAAATGAAAGAGAAATTTTAAGTATCCACACACTGCACATCTTGTCAAATAAAAGACTGGGGAGGAATAACCGTGATTTTCCTGAAAGAAAGCAGAATTCTAACTTTTCAGCTATAAACGTTTCCTCTGATTTTACTGTTCGGGGAAGGCAATGAAGTGAATTATCACCTGCTACACTGGAATACTTTTCCACAAGTATAGGACATGTGGGGTTGAAACAACTCCCTCCGTATCACACTGCTTTCCCACTGCCATCAATGTATTACGGCATGAGGAGTTCAGGCTGTCCCAGCTGTCCCAGTGCACACAGCTCTGCCTTCACCAAACCACACAGACCTACCCAGGCTCAGAGCGTCACAGCAAGCACAAACTGCCCTTCCAACTCTTCAAGCCCTCCCCAGGCATGCCTTCATTTCCTGAACTGCAGCAAAGAAAAAAGTGCCACACTAGGATCCAGTTTAACATCACACTGATTTCTAAGACTGTTTGTTTGCTCCATGTACTGAAACAAAACAATTTCATTTCAGAACTGCTGAAGTATTGGGCTGTTTTCTCGGTTTTTAAATAAAAATAGCTAAATTAGACATTATAAATTTTAAAATGACCTCAGAACCTTTGTTTTCTATGGAAGGAATTCCATCCTTTTCATGGTGGTGTCCCCAGGCTGCCTGTGGGTGAAGGGGAGACTCGGGGCCACCCCAAATCCCAGGGAAAGGGAAGCAGGTGCTGCAGAGCTGTCTGAACAAGGCTCACTGAGTCCCCAGAACAGCCATGGGGACAGGGAAGCAGGTGCTGCAGTGCAGACCTGCGTGAACAAGGCAGCACCGAGTACCAGAGCATGAGGGAAAAGGCTCTGCATGAGGAACCCAAACCCTGCCTCACTCACTGCCGGCCTGACTGGTGCCCAGCACTGTCTCAAACACTGCTACAGAAATGTCTGAACACGGTTCATCTCTTACATATTACCAGAGACAGTAAATTCTATCCAGCTCCCAGCCACAAGTGCTGGGACCCCTCTCCTCTATTTTGTTTTCTTAGTTTTATTTTGCGATCTGTTATGCAGAGTTCAAAAAGGAACATAATTAAAAATTTACTCCTCAGAACCAAATTTTTATCTTTTTTCCCCACAGATCCAGTGGAGAGAAGAGGAGAGAGGGAAGATGAACAAAAAAAAAAAAGACTTCCTGTCACATAAATAATGAAAAAGATGCTCAAAGACTGAAATTTTCACATGCAGCTTTTGAAGTTATTTTTTACTTCTTTGTATTTTGCTGCATGCTCTACCTGCTGGCTTTTTTTCTTGGTAGCTTGACAAGTTCCTTTTAAAAAATGATTTTTAAAAGGCAATTCAAGAAGTTTTCACTGATCCTGTCCAAACAAAAAGAAGATTCTTTTCGTTGAGTATGCAAACTGCAATCCTTTGAACAAAAGGCACTTGCCCACATGATGCCAAATCCTTCCTTGGCTGAGAGCTTACACACTGCAGGCTCCATGCACAGTGCAACAGGGAGGAAAAATTCAATTTAAACCAAGTTCCTGCTCTGGCACAGCCCTCAGAGGTTCCCTCAGTGTGCTGAGGAAGGAGAGGTGGGGTGTTTGGGGTATTTGCTCCATGCAGGAGGCTCTCCAGCAACTCACCCTGCCCGGGGCTGAGGCGCCAACGCGGTGCCCGTGTGTGACAGGGACGGGCAGCTCTGCCAGCCTGCGCCTCCCAGGGCCCCAGCTCATTTCCTCAGAGCTTGCTGAGCCATCCTCCAAGCGCTTACAAAACAGCAAATCTCCGGAAAAGCACTCAAGTGTGATCTGTGTGCACATTTCCAGCAGCAGCAGCCAGCCAAGAGGCAAGGTCGGCCTCTCTCCTGAGCTCAGCCTGCCTCCGCTGCCCTCCGTCCCTGCCGAGCTCCCCAGCCTCACACCCAAGCCCCGTGTGTCCCTCAGGGGGACAGGGACACCCCAAGCTCACCCTGTGCCCCGCCTGCCCCGTGCCAGGCCCAGGCAGGGCACAGCTCACCCTCTGTGCCAGGCCCAGGCAGGGCCCAGCTCACCCTCTGTGCCAGGCCCAGGCAGGGCACAGCTCACCCTCTGTGCCAGGCCCAGGCAGGGCCCAGCTCACCCTCCGTGCCAGGCCCAGGCAGGGCCCAGCTCACCCTCCGTGCCAGGCCCGAGTAGGGCACAGCTCACCCTCTGTGCCAAGCCCAGCTCACCCCCTTGTGCCAGGGCAGGGGGGTGGGCAGGGCCGAGCTCACCCTTCGGGCACTGCCCAGCCTGGGCAAGGTGTGGGCAGCTCAGACTGAAGAGTCTGCGTGCAGTGAGGGGTTGGTGAGCCCTGGGGCTCAGTGAGCGCCCCACGCTGCCCAGGCTGCAGAGGGGGCACTGTCCCAGTGCCAGCACTGCTGCTCCTGGCACCCAGGCCCCTTCCTGCTGCCCTCATCTGCTCTGCCTCTGGGAGCCACTGAGAGCCAATGCACGGACTCCACATCCCCCGTTACTCTGTGTCCCATTAAATGTGAATTAACCACACCACAGCACCCCGAGGGGCTGAGCAGCCCTGCAGCGGGAACAGGAACAGCCCTGCAGCAGGCACACAAGCAGCCCTGCAGCGGGAACAGGAACAGCCCTGCAGCAGGCAGCCCTGCAGTGAGAACAGGAACAGCCCTGCAGCAGGCAGCCCTGCAGCGGGAACAGGAACAGCCCCTCAGCAGGCAGCCCTGCAGCGGGAACAGGAACAGCCCTGCAGCAGGCACACAAGCAGCCCTGCAGTGAGAACAGGAACAGCCCTGCAGCAGGCAGCCCTGCAGTGAGAACAGGAACAGCCCTGCAGCAGGCACACAAGCAGCCCTGCAGCAGGCACAGGCTCTGCCAGCAGAGCAGGGGGAAGGTGAAGGTGTGTCTGCTGCCCTAGCACATGCCTGCAGCTCTCTGGGTCTCTGACAGGACACTGCTGTCCCCAGAGCAGCCTCTCCCAGGCCCTGCAGCCTCTCCCAGGCCCTGCAGCCCCTCTCAGGCCTGATGAATTCAATCTCTGCAGCCTCATTGCTTTCCAGACACGCTGCATAAATCCCCAGTAACGCCTCCCGCTAGCAGCCACAACTGTGAGTGAGTGCAGCATCTTTTTTCAGTCTGCTTTACACCACAGCGTCACTGCAAACACCTTCCATGCTTTTGGGACACATGAGAACAGGCTTTTCTTCCTTTTCTTTACACACCAGCTACAGCAGCACCCCAGACATGTTACACACACGCAAGCGCACGTGCACCTCCTCAGCCCAGCAGGCCCCCTGACCCAAACCACTGAGAGTTGAAGAATGCATTCAATTATCAGCTACTGACGCTTGATCACTACATTTTAAATAAGTCCTACAAGTAATAAGCAGCATTATAACAGAGTCTCTGGCATCACTATCCTTCATTCTTCCCTCTATGTGCTGCCATCACTATCATTATCATGATGAAAGATTTGAGCTCAGTTTATCATCTGGATGTGTGAAAGGCTGCACAGGGAAGGATTAACACACATTTGTAAGGTAACAGTAAATGCAATTTCAACTCGTAGGCTTGCATCTGCTACCTTTCTTTCTTTCTTTCTTTCAACAAGAATAATGAGCATCATTCAGAAGCACATTTCAGTTTCAGCTTGTTCCCACTGCCAGATCTCCCACTTCAGATGGGCACCCTCAGAGGGCAAGAGACCAAGTCCTACCATAAAAGCTCGATCCTATTTGCCCTTAAACATACTTCCCACCCTTGATGAGAACACAGAACTTGGGGGAACACCTGGATCTGCTGATCCGCTCTGACATCGCTGCAAACCAGGGAGTGCCTCACTCAGCCCTTTCCAGACTGGTTCTTCATCTGAGCCCTTTCAGCTCTCCAACCTGGCTCTCCCCTGAGCCATTCCAGCTCTCCATCCTGGCTCTCCCCCTGAGCCCTTTCAGCTCTCCATCCTGGCTCTCCCCCTGAGCCATTCCAGCTCTCCATCCTGGCTCTCCCCCTGAGCCCTTTCAGCTCTCCAACCTGGCTCTCTCTTTGAGCCCTTTCAGCTCTCCAACCTGGCTCTCCCCTGAGCCATTCCAGCTCTCCATCCTGGCTCTCCCCCTGAGCCCT
>JAWWMS010000248.1:526914-544239 GCA_035048045.1 Chlorospingus semifuscus
CCTGAGCCATTCCAGCTCTCCATCCTGGCTCTCCCCTGAGCCATTCCAGCTCTCCATCCTGGCTCTCCCCTGAGCCATTCCAGCTCTCCATCCTGGCTCTCCCCTGAGCCCTCTCAGCTCTCCATCCTGGCTCTCCCCCTGAGCCATTCCAGCTCTCCATCCTGGCTCTCCCCTGGGCCATTCCAGCTCTCCATCCTGGCTCTCCCCTGGGCAGCTCATCCCCAGAGAGCCCCAGGCTCCACCTGAGCAGGTTCCCCTGCAGCCACGCGAGTCCCTGGCAGGGCAGAGCTCCGTGTCCCAGCCAGGGGCTCAGGGAGCCAATGCCCTTTGCTGGGAGGCACGTGATGGGTGGCACACACACTGAGGATCACAAGCAGCTGCTGGCTCAGTCTGAGCTCGGGGCAGGGCCCTTCACAGCACCCAGCCCATCTCTCTAAGGACCGAGATGCTGACACCCATCCAAAGAGAGGCAGAAAGCAAAATGGCAAAATATTCCCAATTCACCGACTGCTCCCACTGTCACAGAGGCACTGATTTATCACAGCAGTGGAACTGTCCTGGTCCTCAGAGGGAAGCAACAGCATTCCCATTCCTGCCGATAATGATGGAAAATTTCCAGGGTGTAAGGGAGGAAAATAGCTCTTTTGTCTTTTCTGACTCTCAGAGATGGGGAAATGCATCAGACTCCATCTGAGAATTCCACAGGAGCTCATGTGGGCTGGGAGGAGGAGGAAGAGAAGGAAGACAGCTACAACCTGTGTTGCTTCTTCCCACAGTTTTGCCGGGTACAAAGCAAACCAGCACAAATTCAAATTTATTCTTTCAATCAAACGATGCTCTGAGATAGGTATTCATGAGCTTCCCACATGTGAGGTGCCTGAATGACCCACAGAGAATTGATGCTTGTCAGGTTTGAATTCCAGTTGCCTCTGTGAGCTCCAGGAGCTGTGGGGAGTGCCAAGGCTGAGCTCCCTGCAGGAGCACTGCCACTGCACCCCCACACCACCCAAATCCTGCACCCTCTGCTGGGCCAAACACCCAGGGGGGCTCAGGCAGCAAAGAGAAATATTTCTGTAACCTGCCTCAGCAAAGCAAAGTAAATCCAAACTCGCTGATTACCAGGAGAGCCTTCAAAGGTTAAAATGTTTTCCACGCTCAGTTCAGGCACTGGACCCACTTCTTTCAACTGCACCTTCCACTCCATTTTAATGCAGAAAACTCAACATTTAAACGCATTGATGCAGCTTCATGCATTGGCAAGAATGGCATTTAAAATTCTTACAGTATCAAAACCAAAAATTTCAAATAAATGTGGAATGTATTCAATCCTTGGGTTTCCACTGAAACATCCTGATGAATTCAATATCAATTAATTTAATGTCAATTCTCAAGACTAAAGCAGTACAATCAATTTGATTTCTCTTTTCTGATTTCCACACCTGAAGTCAAACTCACCGAAGCTCATGGGAGCGGGCACCGATCACCAGGGCATCCCAATCACTGCTGGGAGCAGCATCCAGGGGCAGAAATCCTGCTCAGCTGCTGGGGAGGCCCCACTGCTCAGCTCAGCTCTGCTGGCCGCTCCAGAGTGCCCTGGGTGCTGGGACAGTGCCTGGCACAGCAGGATGGGCAGGGGACAGTGCCTGACACAGCAGGATGGGCAGGGGACAGTGCCAGGCAGGGGACAGTGCCTGGCACAGCGGGATGGCCAGGGGACAGTGCCAGGCAGGGGACAGTGCCTGGCACAGCGGGATGGGCAGGGGACAGTGCCTGGCACAGCAGGGTGGGCAGGGGACAGTGCCTGGCACAGCAGGGTGGGCAGGGGACAGTGCCAGGCAGGGGACAGTGCCTGGCACAGCAGGATGGGCAGGGGACAGTGCCAGGCAGGGGAAAGCGCTGGGCAGGGCTGGAGAGCAGCCTGCCCTGCAGGGAGGACACAGCGCCACGGCAGAGGGGCTGCAGGAGGCACAGAGAGTGAATTAAACGAAGGCGCCATGGCACAGGGGCTGCAGGAGGCACAGACAGAATTAAACCAAGGCACCACGGCAGAGGGGCTACAGGAGACAGAGAGGACACAGCGCCACGGCAGAGGGGCTGCAGGAGGCACAGACAGAATTAAACCAAGGCGCCATGGCAGAGGGGCTGCAGGAGGCACAGACAGAATTAAACCAAGGCGCCATGGCACAGGGGCTGCAGGAGGCACAGACAGAATTAAACCAAGGCGCCATGGCACAGGGGCTGCAGGAGGCACAGAGAGTGAATTAAACCAAGGCACCATGGCACAGGGGCTGCAGGAGGCACAAGGAGGATTAAACTGCTCTGGCTGGAGGTGCAGCACCTGACACCAGGACAGGAACTGCTGCTAAGGATCCTTGCCCACGAATCAATTCCTTGGGAAGCACAGCAGAAGAGGAAGCAAGAGCAGGAATTAGGCTGCTCTGAAGGCAGATGTTTATTCTAGGCTGCCTCTGTGAACACAAACCAGGCACAAAAGGAAAGGCTTTTATTCGGTTAACACACTAAAAGCAAATGCTTGCATTATTTGTGATTTCACAATGTTAATCCTGCAAGAATAGCTGGACCGGAGCTATTTATCATCTGGCACTCTAGACTTTGTTTCCATAGAAGGAAATGAAAAAGGCCAGGAAGGTTCAGCCAATTTGTCTTTTAATACTCTTTACTGGTTCATTAATGATTAATTCTTTTTAACACTCTGCCCCAGATCCTAAATTCACAATGGCTCAATTTAGATGAAAGATTTCAAATCCCCATCTCTCCTCCCTCTTCTGTTTCCTCAGCCTATGCAAAACAACAACAACAACAACCCCACCCAAACAAACAAAAAAACCCCATCATGGCACTGCTCAGCACGCTGCTGTCAAAGGAAATCATCCCAGACAGAAAAACCCCTCTGGAAAATTAAATGGTGCAAAAGATGAAACAAGCAAAGAACACAACCCAGCCCAGTCCTGAAGAGCCACAACAGTGAAAGACCCACTGACTAATGATAATATCTGCTCCCACGTAGCCACCAAGTCTGCAACTTCTTTCTGCCCAGCACTACTGCACTACTGCAGCACTCAGCTGTGCTCAGTTACTGAATTCTTCCCTTGGAAGGAACATGGATTTATTTCTCCAGCAAATTATTGAGAACAGAAAATGCTATTGTTCCACAAAGAGAAACCAAAGAGAGCTCTTAGAAATGTCATCTAACCAGAACATCTGAACATTTCCTTAGGATCACAGGCAGTTACAGCCTGCTCACAGTGGGCTTTACAAGTTCCACGAGAATTCACTGCCAATGCATTTGTCACTGCCCTGTCCCAGATGCTGGAACAGGCATTAGAGTACTCTGTCTACACCAAGTTTCCTCCAGGAGTTCAGGCCATCCCTTCAGTGTTTTCTGGAGCTGTCAAAGAATCACATGAGCAGTAGAGGTGTCTCAGATCCCATTCCTACCACAGCTATCAGTACAATACAATTTTGCATCTCACTCCTGTTTAGGTAAGGAAGCAATGAAATAACCACCTTGACAGTGTGCTCTGAGACCTCTGGAGGAATTATGCCATTTCTGTTCAGTATTTTTACTAATCTGCCTACATGCTGCTCCTAGCTGTTGCAGTTCAAATACATATTTACCTCAAAGTACACTTGACAAGACTGCAGCTCTCCCATTCATCTCAAATGAAGAGAAACATGCAAACACGTGCATTTCCACACAAGGCAATTAACCCAGGTGATGCATTTATCTGAATCACAGCAGCTTCTTTCTAATTTGAAAGGAAGGAAAAAACACAAACCCACAACAAAAAAACTGACAGCACCTAAAAAAACCACTACAAAGTACTTCAGTTCCCTAGACAGGATGGTATTTTTGGCCCCTGGACACTGACAGCACATTCTGCAGCTCACTCAGGAGGCTGAAGCTTGGGTTCCACAGCCAGGACTGCTACTCTGAACCCAAAGGTACTGGGGAGAACTCGGAAAGGATTTAACACTGGAGAAGCTGCTTGGTCTCTAGCCACTGTCTGAGGGGCAGGAACTGGAACATTACCTGGTCAGTACTGCTAAAAATACCTCTGCCACAATGACATGCTGAGCACTCTGCGCTTCACACAGATTCCCACTGCCATTAACGTGAGCAGATCTGTGCAAGAACCAAACAGCACTCCCCGAATCTTTGTGGAACTCTGTCATCACACAGACAACCAACACTGCTGGAAATGCCTCTAGAGCTTAATAGCTCCCAGTAATTCATCATTAGTTTTGCTTTTTCATCCCCTTCCTCCTACCACCTTGTTGTTCTCATCACTACTGAACTGGAGACACTGGAAACTATTACCAAAATTCTGGGTTTAGTAACCCTTTTTTTTTAATACAGCATTATGTCATTTTTTCCTGTATAAAAAGGATTTTCAAGATCACCCATTTCTGTGTTACTGAGCATTCCAAGGGCATGAAAGTTCAGCTTCACTTGAGCCTTTCTACTCAACAGTTCAGAGCCTCCTTGGCAATCCCGGGGGTATGAAAATCCTCCAGGAGAGATCCCCGGGGAGCAGGGTCACTGCTGGCTCCTGATCACTGTGCCAGCTGGGAATAGCACAAGGTCCCCAGGGGCCCCCAGCCCCTAGGATCTGCTCACACACAGCCTAAAGCACATCCAAACACCCTGCAGCTCCTGTCCATGGCCACTTCTCATCAAACTTCTCCCAGCTCCTGCACCAGCAGTCCCTGGGAAGAGCCAGCTCCAGGAGCTGCCAGATTTGTTCTGGCCATCAGTGGCACCATGTGCCCCAGGAAAGCAATGCCAGCAGCAGCTCCTGACTGCAGGCAAAGCTTCAAATCACTCTGAAGAGGTGAGAGTGCCACAAGTGTATTTCTGCCTGCTCTGCTCCTCATTACACACACAAGCCCCAGAGGCTGCAGTTCCATGTGAAAAAAAAACCCTAAAAAAAAGAAAGAAGTCTGCCCTCTAATGTTATTTTAAGCAACAGCACAGCCCAATTGACTTCAGAGGACCTCTCACTTGCCAAGCTGGACATATGCTGACATACTTGCCTGAAATAATGCCAGACCCTACCTCACCAACCCCCTGCCATCCCCCTCACCCTCATTCTCCTCCTGAGGAGCTTCCAGGCTGCCCTGCAAGGACAGCCCTGCCCTGTGGGAACAAGGGTGCCCACAGGGATGTGCTCACGAGTGCTGTGAGGTCCTGGTCCAGGGGCACACTCAGCCTGAAGGCCCCTGAGCTCCGGCCTGGTTTGTTTGCACCTCCAGGTGGAAGGCAGATCAGAATCTCCTCTCCTGCTTGCCAAACGTGGCATTTCCTCACACAGCATCTTTTCCCCTGAAAGCCAACCCCTGAATTTTAGTCTGGCACAAACACACCTACTAGATAGAACCCTTTCATGTAGGTCAGCTCAAGAAACACTCAGTTAACTCCCACTTGGCTGGAGCAGCACGAACACACGAAACGAGCTGGAGCAGCCCCTGCTCTCACTGCACAGGAATTCAGGAGCACCAGCACTGTGATCTGCAGAGATGGGGGCAGGTTTCATAATTACACCACTGTATTTATGCCAGCTGCACATACAGATACACTCTCCCACTGCCCAGTTTGTTACACAGTCAGTACCACAAGCTCTACAGACCCTCTGAAGCGCAGAGCGAAGCCTGTGCCTGCTTTTGTTTGGATTCATTCTGCACTTTCCTGATACATTCTGAAGAGCTGAGAAGGCACCCAAGAGAAACAGCTTGTAATCATCTGATATCTGCATGTGACCTCCCCTGTGCAATTTGCATTGGCTTTGAGTTTCCAGATGAAGCCGTCGGACGGAATAGTGCTAGGATTAATTTTAGCCTCCTCCTCAAGATGAGTCGCTGATATCAAAACAAGGTTATAATACTTGACAGAGTAGAATATTCTCCTTGCCAACATCATCTGTTTCAGGCTTCTCAGGACTGAAATAAAGTGTGGAAAAACAATTCTGAGAAAGAGGTGCTGTGAGCTTTGAGAGCAGAGAAGGAATTAAAATAGCTCCATTCTTGCAGTTTGCAAATCAGTCTCCACGGCGGGCACGGGTCTGAACATAACAACATCTCCTTGAAATGAGACATCCACTCAAGCTCATCAGAAGATGCTACAAACACAGTTTTGGTACAGAACAAGCTGACAGAAGAAGTTTCTCCAGACTTTAGTCTCAAGTACCTGCAGTAATGGACTGTGGAAGGTTTGGTGCCACGAGGGGCAAAGGCATTTTTGCAGGGATAGCCTGGCACCCTTCAGGGCACCGCAGCAGAGATGCCCACCAGCGCCTTACCTTGGGCATGCACTGCAGAGCTCACACAGCTCCCAGGCTCCACTACCACCCTTTTCCAGCCATGCCTGTTGAGAATGGCTCCAGAGAAAGCCATCAAGCCTTTCTGAATCCCCATCAGGAGAAAAGGAGCCCCAGTCTGCCCTCTCTCACACGCTGCCTGAACGGGCACACGCTGCGTTACAGCCGTGCACCTTTCAGAAGCGAGCTCAGGCTCCAGGGCCTCCCAGCGTCCTGTCAGCCAAGCCGCACCAGGTGTGCCTGCAGAGATGCTTGTCAGACAGCTTTCAGAGGCAAACCCACATGATCCTGCTCTAATACTTGGATTATTAATAAACTACACTGATGTATTTTACATGAACTACACCATAAATGAATTACAGGGAAGTTAAAGCAGACCGTGGCTGTTATATTTGTTACATTAACTTTCTCTTGCTGTGAATAATTGCTTGACTCTACCAGGACATGGCTGCTGGCTTGTGAGTGGACTTCAAGGGATTATTTTCTGGAAAATGAGGCTCAAATGAAACCTTCCAACAGAGTCTGTGCTTTCAGCATTTGAGTGAACAGAACAGGACTGAAACCTAGGGGAAACAGAAATGGGAGGAGAAAAATACCCCAGGTGAACACATGCAGCACCAAATGCTGTGATACCAACAACGGAGCAGGGAGGGAGAAGCAGCTGATGGAACCATGACATTCACTTCTTATTATTATTCCTTCCAAACCATTTAATCTCTCCCAAAGTTAGTTCTGCATGGAAGAACTAAAATTAAAAGAACCTGTCAGACCTATAAATCATGCCTTGCTTTACATACCCCCTTCATCAGAAGTTACAAATCTACTACTTAATTTCCACTTAATTAATTACTAGTAAAATCCTTTATGACAAGGTTTTCACAGAATAAATGTGAAAAGTAAAATCTGACAAAAAATTCGAGTGAGAGCTGTCACCTGAGTCTGAGATTGGTTTGAATTTTCTTTCAAATTTGTAGAAATATTGTAATTTAAGTTTTGTTTTTACAAAAATGATCAGCCACCTTTTCTTGTTATGTTCAGCAATTCCAGAATTTTGAAAAAAAAATTAACATTTCCAAAGTCCTAAAACTAAGTAATTCAAAGCAGGTAATTCATCTATGTAAAAAATTCAAGACTTTTCTACTCTACATTTCCTGTCTTTTAAAATAATATGCAGGTAAGCATGTGCAGAATTCCACCATAAACAAACACTAGAGAAGGAAAAAACCCATATAAATGTATTGTAATATTAACAGAATATATATACAGACATCCAGAATGAGACTGATTCAGTTACAGAATAAAAACTTACTGGAAATGGGCAATTCATCTAAAGTTTCATTTACTGAATGTTTGGAAACATCTTGTCATGAGCAATACACAGAACAAGAATTCATCATGCAAATTCAATTAAATTAATAACATTAAACGCAGTACACTTTTTGCCTCAAGCAGTTTATTTTCTCGGTGGAAAAATAAAACCTACTTTTATCAAGCATGCAATTATTTGATCAGTTTTTGTCTCATCTCTGAATAAAGGCCCCCAAAGAAGAGGGAGAAGTTCCAGTACAAAACCAAACTGTTCCTGCTGCCAAGGCAGAAACATCTTCTCAGAATCTCAAGGAATTTTATACATCACCTAATCAGACCTACAAATAAATTATCAGCTTTAATTGCATCACTCATAGCTTCTCTCTGAAACTATTTCTTCATGGATGTTTACCTGCTCTGAAACAAGAGGAAGGAGGATGTGTGTCTCTATTATTGGGTAATTAAATTAAGCCATCTGTGATCAGGCGTTCTGTAATTAACATATGTTTACAGACAGGGTGTCATGCAAACTGCCTGGGCTCCAATCTCCAGAAGGGAGCTCTGATCCTTCTATTCCCATCCATGGAGCACCTTCTCCAGGCTCCTGCAAAGGTCATTGTGCCAGCACTGAGGGACGTGCCCAAGCCCAGATCCAGGGACGTGCCCAAGCCCAGACCCAGCTCCAGGGACCCTCCCAAACCCAAAGCCAGCTCCAGGGATGTGCCAAAGCCCAAAGCCCAGCTCCAGGGACCTGCCCAAACCCAAAGCCAGCTCCAGGGAAGTGCCCAAACCCAAAGCCAGCTCCAGGGATGTGCCCAAGCCCAAACCCAGCTCCAGGGATGTGCCCAAGCCCAAACCCAGCTCCAGGGAGGTGCCCAAGCCCAAGCCCAGCTCCAGGGATGTGCCAAAGCCCAAAGCCAGCTCCAGGGAGGTGCCCAAGCCCAAGCCCAGCTCCAGGGATGTGCCCAAGCCCAAACCCAGCTCCAGGGACCTGCCCAAGCCCAGCTCCAGGGACCTGCCCAAGCCCAAAGCCCAGCTCCAGGGATGTGCCCAAGCCCAGCTCCTGGCCTAGAGCAGAGGAGAAGGAAGGGGAACACAGCCCCTGCCCACCCAGACAGCTTTACAGGAGAGAAACTCTGTCCTTGAACAGAGAGAGCAGTGACCTGTGCTACCCATGTACGTGGGCAGGACAAGGTGCCCCACACAGAGCAGTGACCTGTGCCACCCCACACAGGGCAGTGACCTGTGCTACCCACGCACCTGGGCAGGACAAGGTGCCCCACAGAGCAGGTGACCTGTGCCACCCCACACAGAGCAGTGACCTGTGCCACCCCACACCTGGGCAGGACAAGGTGTCCCACACAGAGCAGTGACCTGTGCCACCCCACACAGGGCAGTGACCTGTGCCATCCCCCACACCTGGGCAGAACAAGGTGTCCCACACAGAGCAGTGACCTGTGCCACCCCACACAGAGCAGTGACCTGTGCCACCCCACACCTGGGCAGGACAAGGTGCCCCTCAGGGTGACTCAGGCTCTGAGCACAGCCCCACGCTGATGTGACACACCTGCAGCCCGGGCTGTGCTGGATGGACACACGGACACTGCTGTCCCTCCACAGCAGCACAGCAGTGCCCTGGCTGCACAGGAGGGCTGCACTGCAGGGAATGAAGCAAACCCATCCATTGTAAGCGTATTTCAAAAGTAAAGGGGGCAAAGAAGATAGGAAAAAGTCATTTTCCCACTAAATCCCACCAGCACGAAGGAAAAAGCTTTCCCAGCACTTCTCCCTGTTTTCCCAGCCAAAGCTGGTGTGAGAACAAGAGCCAGATCTCTCCTTGTGACACTCCTCTGTTGCTTTACTGCAGTCGCTAGACTCTAAAAACCAGACATTTTAATTTAGTTTTCAATGTCAAATAACTGATTTCAAGTGCATTTCCCACAGCAATCCATACATTCTCTGCCTTTCCACTTTTAAATGTGTGATAGCTTGCAGCTCTCTGAGGCTGCAGTATATATTATACTGCAAAATTACCATGTCAACAAATAACTTTTCTTCACTTGTAAACAGATCCTTTCTGCGAGCTGGCAGATGTCTGCCAAATTACACTTTTACTCATTGAGATGTTCATTGGGAAAAATATTAGTAAGATACAGCCCTCTTGTGCAGTGAGCAGCAACAAAAGCCTTGCTGAAAATGACTCCACCAAAACACCCCTCTCCCAGCAGTGAAAGGCAGCTCTGAGAGCTGCTGTGCTACCGAGGCACCCCAGGCCCTGATCAATTCCCTCCCCAGGGGATGTGTACGGCAGAACCAATCAATAAACAGGTCCCAAATCTTCACAAAGTGTGTCCTGGAGCGCACATCCAGAGGGGGAGTAGGTGCTGCCACTCCTGCACAGGTGCTGAGGCTGCAGACACCAACTGAGGTGAATTCACACCTGTGCAGGTGCCAGATGTCAAAGGGTGCCAGATGCCAGGCTGCCATGCCCTGCCCAGGGCAGCAGCAATGGGATGCCCAGCTGCCTCTGCAGACATGCTGCCCACGCTCAGCACCCCTGTCCCGTCCTGCCAGCAGCCCAGAGCCTCCCCAGGTGGGGATGCTGTGCCCTGGAGATCTCCTCCTGGCAGGGGCAGAGAGCCCAGGTGGGGATGCTGTGCCCTGGAGATCTCCTCCTGGCAGGGGCGGCTCTGGCACAGTGCGGCACAGGCAATGGGGAGGACTGAGTGCTTCCCAGATAAAATCAATCAGACACTATTTATTCATTGCAGGGCGATTCGAGCCACCGCTGAAGAGTCACTGCTTATACTGGCCACCAGTGTGTCAGTTTTCTGTCCGTGTTTTAAAAGCTGTGCTTTCTAAAACACATGAACAGAATTTTAGAAATGAATAAGCAGGTGCACATACACAACTTTAATCCTCAGCATCCGAGGAAAGGATCAAACCCACAAACTTCCCAAGGCAGAAGGCATCACATCACTCCTGAAATGGAACAAATGTGCCCATGGGTAGTTTACAAGAACTTCTGCCAGTACAGACCAGCACCACAACCCAAGAGGTCAGGAGGCTGATGTTTGCTAGGAAATGACAAGGAGGGCAGCACGGCCCCGTGGATGGAGGAAAAGCTTTAGTTACTGCTGGCAGAGCCCAAAGCAGCACAAGGAACTAAAGCTGTATGGCCTTTTTATTTTTAAACACACGGAGCGCAATGCCAGATTAATTAAAAGGATCCATTTCCATCATATGCAGGATCTGTTTACTGCTGTGTTATCAGGGCTAAATACAGCAAACGTCTGCAGCACAGGGAGCATACACCAACTGCAGGAAAACCAAGCACACCAGCCTCAGAGAAGGAAATGGGAATCAAATGGCTGAGGTGCACAGCTGTAACAGCACTGCTGAAAAGCCAGATCAGGCACCTGGCCATAGAGACCAGTTTAGAAAAGAAGCCAGTCTATGGTAAAACATAAATCAGTCTCTCTGTGGACACTTAATTTCTACACGTACTCAACAGCAGCCATGCAAACATAGCACTGAAACAGAGGAGAGAGGAGTTCAGAAACAAAGGCACAAGAAAGGCATTGTTCCATCAGAAATTGTCATAAAAACAGAACCATGACATACATGGAAGCTGAAGAAGGCTGTTCATGTCACAGGAACCCTTGCAACAAACAGCAAAATTTAATATCCTTCTACTAATATCCTTCTGTGAAACCTAGGTCTTGCAACAAGCAGCCCAATCCAATAACCTTCTATTGAAGCCCCAAATGAAATCCTCTCGTTCCAGGGCAGCCAGAGCAGCTCTCTGCACTCAACAACAGCCAGCTCCATCTGCACTGAAATTCCCGAAGCCAAGGGGGATCTGAGTGTAACTCCTGAAGGATCCCAGCTTGTGATTCTGAGGGTGTTTTCCGAGTGAGCAGGAAAGAAGCTCACACAGGACAGGGATGCCACCTTCAGCCAGCCTGACTGAGCTCCTCCAGAACCAGGAACTGTGTCACCTCCTGCACAAAGGCCAGACCAGGCTTCCCCCCACCAGCAGCCTCTGTGAACCTCCAGAGGAGCTCCCGACACGGGAGGATAACGACAACACCAAGGAAAATGACAATCTCTTCAGAGCCATAAATACTTTTCCCCAAAATGTGTTAAAGATCTCAGAGGGTAACTCAAAAACCCACGGTAACACCAGGATTTTGTCACTGGTAGTGAAGTGCTGCACAAAGAAAACACCTTTTGTTAAAGACCACGTGCTCATTCAGTTATTTCTTTACTAGTCACACCCTCTCCTTCTCTTTAAAAACAAGATTTCTCCAAGTTGCCAACAGTTGTTTCCAAGCTGCTCCTTTGCTGAATAAGCCTCCCAGTTTCTATATTCAGAGCACAACCGATGCAGAAGTCTCAACACCCACTAAACTTGAATAATTTATACTCTTACAGTCTTGTATGGCAAGATACAAAGTGACTTAATCATCAGGTATTCATAGCATTCTCCTCCACAGAAGTATGAAACTCAGTGAAAAATATCATTCCACTGCAAGTCCTCGGGCAGTGTGTTCCACATAGGAGACAGAGTCGTTCCCATTAAAAATTCAGAGCCACAGACAAATAAAATACTTTTGGTTCTGTGTGACTGCTTGCCTGGGCAGTTGGACAATCCATTATTAAGCACATTCCATTTCCAGAATAAGCTGAGAAAACAGGATAGATTGCTTTAATATTAATTCACGTGTCTGCACGGTGCCTATTGCATCTCATGAAGCTTTTTAAGCCTAATTCAAAGTTAAAATGGCTTTTCACTGCCTCAGTGTTC
Source organism: Chlorospingus semifuscus (assembly GCA_035048045.1). Classification (NCBI taxonomy): domain Eukaryota; kingdom Metazoa; phylum Chordata; class Aves; order Passeriformes; family Passerellidae; genus Chlorospingus; species Chlorospingus semifuscus. The sequence goes on from JAWWMS010000248.1 coordinate 539,371, forward strand.
GCAGTGAGCACACCTACATCCTGGCTAAGCATCACTGCACAGACACTTTCTCAAAAGGAAAACATGGCCTGGTAGCAGGGCCTGTACCATTCCCTTTGTCTTTATCCTGCTTATGTTTGTATAAACATATAAACAAAGAAAGCAAATGTTTCCCTTATGGCCTCAGGTGAAAGCTGCTCTAACAGTTTCACAGGGGAGTCACAGAACGGGCTCTGGTTTGGGCTCTGTTGTTCTGGTTTTGGACACAGACAGCGAGGTTCTGTTACTGAAACCCCACGGATTTTCACTGAGTCATACAATTGTTTGGGTTGGAAAAAACCTTCAAGATCACCAAGTGCTACCTACCATTAACCTAATACCACCAAACCCTGTCCCTGGGTGCCACCACTCCACACCTCTGCCTTTCCATCTCTGCCCTTCCCATGCTTCTGCTGTGCCCTTCCTCCTCATTCATCTTCACCCATCTCTCCACCCTGCTCTGCCTGTCCTGGTCCTTCTTCTGCCCCTCTGCAGCCTCCTCTGAGCTTCCCTCAGAGCTGTGTCCACAGCACAGCTCGCACAGACACACATGCTTCTCTGTGGAGCTTGGATGCTGAGCTGTCTTTGAGGAAAAAACTCCCTACAGGAGATGTTTTCCTCCTTTAAACACTTTAAAGGTTTATGAAAGTGAAAGGAGATTAAAAACATATATGTGATTGCCCGTTACATAAGTAGTTTGTGAAAGCATGCTGAGTTTAATGATATCTCAGTGGAACAAAATGAAGCAAATCACTGATCACAGTTACCAAAAAAAATCTCACAGCAAAGTATTTTCTCATTAGTTTCTGTTTTCAAGTGGTTCCACCTGCCTTATGAACATGTACATTTAATCAATCCATTTAAAAAAGGATACTGATATCAAAGTGCCCCAAGGCAAACAAAACCACCAGCCCAACAGCCCAGTGAGCAGCAGCAATGGCCAGGGGACATGGCACAGACTGTGTCCTGTGGCAGGGCAGGGGACAGGGACATGGCACAGACTGTGTCCTGTGGCAGGGCAGTGCCAGGGTTCACGGACATGGCACAGACTGTGTCCTGTGGCAGGGCAGTGCCAGGGTTCATGGCCATGGCACAGACTGTGTCCTGTGGCACTGCCAGGGGCCGTGGCACACACACTGTCCTGAGGGTGGCAGTGCCAGGGTTCATTCCAGCCAGCAGCAGTGCCAGGGCAGCAATGTGAGGGTGCAGGAACTGATCCCCTCGCAGTGCCCAGCTCAGCATCCCCTCAGAGCTGCACAGCTCCACATTTCACAGCCTCTGACACTGCTGTCATCAGCTACAGCACACTCAGCCTGTTCTCATCTCCCTCCCAGCCCCAGCCCATCTTCTCTCCTGTCCCACCTATTGAAATGTACCTGTTCAGGGCAGGGGCCATCTCTGACAATCCTGCATGCATAAAACACCCTGATCAGTGCTGTCCTGAGCCCAGCACAGCCCTCTGCAGCCAGCATCTCCAGTGAGGACAATCACAGCCTGATACACGTGCCATCACAATCATAGTTGTGATTTCCTGACACCCAGCTTGACAGCAAAGTCACCAGCTGGCCAATACATGGAAGTTAAGCTCTCTTTTTTATGAACTGCAGGCAAGGCTATTGATATTTCAGCTCCCAGTTAATGTCGTGGCTTTGTGGTTTCCCAAAGCATGTTTTAGCATTTCTCTTCTGCTGTGACATCTGGCAGCACATCTTCAATATTCCCTGGGAGCAGAGAGGGCTGTCAGCATCCAGCTCAATACCTGCATTACAGTCACATCGACCAGATCTTCAGTCTGCAAGTGGCTCCATCAGTTACCTTGAAACTATTTCCACAAAGGCAGGTGAGAGCAACAGAATTTGGCTTCAAACACGAGTCCTTGCCAGGCAGGAATTTTAAGGATTGACACCTAAAGGAATGAAATCACTCACATGACAATAACCCACCAAAAGCAGTGTCATCAAGGCTCTTATAAATGAAAAAGCTTTTAAGAAATCAGCTCTAATTAGCTGAACTCAGTTATGCTACTCACCATCATTGAATAAAGTGAATCTCAGTGTTTTATTTTTAGCATCTGCTCCACTACAAAATAGTCTCTTTGACAAAAAACTGCTCTCCCCATCATCCAAAAGGCCCTTCTCCTTTCTCTAGGTACAGCCACCAGCAACCAGCTGTTATCCACACCAAGTCAATCCACAGCACACCAGCAGTAACAGATCCAGCACTAAAGGCCAGTGCAATCCTGCTTTTCCAAAGCTGGTCACAGAAGGGTGCAATGTGGCACCTCCAGGCTCTGCAGATCAGGGGGCTACACGGGAATGGACCAGCTCAGCTTTACAGAGGCTGAAAAGAGCCCAAAGTCAATGCTGGAAACCCCAGGATCATCAACACCTGTCCACAGAGCACCAGCATTTCTGTGGGATCCAGGTGCACACAGGCCAGCCACGCATCTGCTAATTAGGTGGCAATACACACACAATAATTATAGCTATCACATCATCACACATTCTCCCCTAATTATTTCTAGTCATAATATTTACACCTTTGAATGCAACAACAAAGGTACAGGACTTTCTTGCAGTTGTTCTTGCAGATTTTGCCCAGGAGAATTTTCCCAGTTCACAGGAGGACCCCGGTGAGTGTGAGCCCAGGCTGAACCCTGTTACATAAACGTGCCCTTGAAGGCTCCGAGCCAAAAGGTTTTATTTACTCACTTTTACTGGGACATGTGTTTATTTGAGGATATGAATTTCACAAATATCCATCCCAGCTCGCTAGACTGGCCATGAGCTGTCAAATGCAATCCATCAGGGAGAAACCGTGTTTGAACGGGGGCCCTCACTGCCCTCCATGCAGCTCCTTCAGACTGAGACATCACTCTGAGCCCCAGCAGCACCACGGCCACCTCCCGCAAGGTCCCCTTGTCCCTGCATTTCTGTCACAGTGCAGACACAGCTCCAACTTCCAAGCCGTCTAAAGATGAGCTACACACAAAAAGAAACTCCTCCCCAAAAGCTGCTGAGGCAGGGTATCCAGTCATGGCAATTTACTCTGTTAAGGGTAAGTCTTGAGAACCCAAAGCAACCAAAGGGTTCACAAAATGAGACATACTGATTCCTGTTTCTACTAAAATAAATTATCCCCTAAGCACTTTGAGAGGCTGGGCCAGGTGAGTGATCCACGTTTTCTCCATCAAACCAAGCTTTAACCTACAGCAGTCAGCAGCAGACTAATTCCTAGCTACACCAAAATAGGTGGATATGTCTGTCAACCTCAGAGCTAGCAGGTTTATAAACAAATCATCCATCCAACACCTTTTCCTGTTTGAATGCTGTTGTGCCACCACACCCCACACCAGCACCACATCCCAAAGCCTGACCCTGATTTAAATGCCTCTGTCAGGCACAACCTGTGAGTCCCAATAACGCCTCAGCAGCCCCAGTCATCCCAGGCTAGGAGAGGCAGCACATGAAGAAACTAAACAAACCCATCTCAGCTTCTGAGGGCTCCTCAGTGCTCCCTTGTCCCTCGCTGCAGGTCCCTGCAAGCACTGCTGGCTGCCCCAAATGCAGCTCCCTTCCCTCTGCACACAGAGCTCCCCAGCTCCTCCAGGACCAGGGATCAGAGCAAGGGGAAAAGGAACAGGAAAGAAAAACGGAATCAGGATGAGACCCAAACCCTGCCAAAATCAATAGGAGCCTCTCTATCAACTTCAGTGGGTTTTTGATGTAGCAGAGAAGCCAAACAGCCTGAATGGCAAGCAAATCGATTTGTGAGATCTCAGATACACAGTGAATGATGCCTGGGGCAGAGACTGGAGAGACTGATCTCTCATTATGGTTTTCATATATTATACATCACACACACATATGCAGATCTCCTAAATAATACTGAAAAGAGAAAACAGCAGAATAAAGACATTCTGTATTACCTCATTTAGCATGTCAAAAAATACTCAGGAGAAAACATCACCCTTCATCTGCACTTTTGCCTCCAATATTAGATGTTCCCATTATTTTTTTAAATAGCAATAGGCTGGCAAAAATATAGAACAATTCAGACTTGCACTGAAAACATGCACTAGCAGCATTTACTTTTTCTGAAACTGCAGAACATCGTGAAATTGAGTCTAATTTTGAATGCACACAACGTGAATCAAAATATATGTGACCATTTTTCAATTTCTAATTCACTTATCTCAGCAAGCACATATTCCCATTGAGTATTTAAAAAATTTATTTTTCCAGTGTTAAGGAATAAAAGAATTTCTGCAGTAAGTTCTGAAAAAGACATTTTCAAAGCGGGCAGGTAATAACAGAAGAAAGAAATAAGCCAGCCATTATAGATCATGGTCAAGAAATACAAGCAGAAGTGTCTGTAGATCATTGTTATTGCTAATTGTACTTCATCCTTATGGTTTGTTGTCTTATATGTTGTTATTATTTTCACTAAACTCGAGGTAACTGCCTTAAGTTTCTCTTGCTCAGAAAAAGCAGAAAACAGGAAAAGTTCTAGGCTGCCAACTTTGGCTTCAAGCAGAAGGATGACTCCTGTGCCCAGATCTCACCAGCACTGTTGCTGTGCTTGTCAGGCCCAAAGGTGACACCCAGCAGAGGAACGGTGCAGAGACCCTGCCAGCCAGGCAGCGAGCTCCTGCGGCACAGCACGGCGCGGCCCGGCCCGGCGCGGCGCGGCGCGGCGCGGCACGGCACAGCACGGCACGACACGGCACGGCACGGCACGGCACAGCACGGCACGGCACGGCACGGCACAGCACGGCACGGCACAGCGCGGCACGGCACAGCGCGGCACGGCACGGCACGGCACAGCACGGCACGGCACAGCGCGGCACGG
>JAWWMS010000248.1:551028-569468 GCA_035048045.1 Chlorospingus semifuscus
AAGGGAAGGGAAGGGAAGGGAAGGGAAGGGAAGGGAAGGGAAGGGAAGGGAAGGGAAGGGAAGGGAAGGGAGCTCTCCTCACCTGGTGCTCGGGCTGGCAGGATGAGCAGGGTGCTGTGCTTCCATCCCTGGCTGTGCCTGGCACCTCCACCCCACAGGAGGAGAGAGACCTTCCCCTCCTGCTGCCCTTTGCTCTGAGGTGCTGCCAGACCCCAGCCCAATGCAGGAGGCTGCTCCATCCTCACAGGCAGCAGTGACACCAGTTAAACCAGTTTAAACCTCCCCAGTTACACCTGGAGAGCAGCCCCTGCCCTGGCCTGGGCTGTGTGCCTGCAGCAGTGCAGCTCAGCTCAGCTCAGCTCAGCTCAGCTCAGCTCAGCTCAGCTCAGCTCAGCTCCCCTCCCCAGGCACTGCCCCCTCACACAGCACCTGTGCCTTGGTTGCTGCTCAGAGCCCCCCAGTGCCCCCCAGCAGCTGCAACTGGGCAAATCCTCATCAAACTGGGAGGGGCTGCCTGGGTCCCTGCTGTGCCAGCCAGCTGTGGGATCCAGCTGTGCTTCCCTGCCAAGGCTGCCCATCATCACCACCATCCTCCTCCTCCCCTGTCCCACGCACACCTGCCTGCTCTGTGCCACGCACACTTTGCTGTGTTTGGGGCACATGAACCACCCTTTGCAAGCAGAGCAAATCCTTTCATGTCCTCCCTTCAGCAGCATTTCCAGGGGTGGCAGAAGTGTCTGAGGGTTTCTCTGCTGCTGTTTCCATCACAAACCCACCCAGGGCCTCTGGCTGTGCCCCTGCCTTATCCCAGCTGGGCACTGGGTCAGTGTCTCAGCAGCCAGGGGCTGAAACTCCTCTGAGAGCTGGGCTGGAAGCAGCTTTAGAACTTTAGAGCTTTCTAAGCTTTAGAACTTCCCAGCAGCGTTCTCAGAGCCTCAGCTGCTCTGCCTCAGCAAAGATATCTCCCAGACTGCAGGTGTTGCTTCAGAACAGCCACAGCAATGTAGACAAGCTTTAAGCATTATGTTTAAAGGAAATACTCAGCTGTTAAATGCCTCAGCTGTCTCTACCTCTCTGCAGAGAAGGATGCAAATTGCTGAGTCTAGGCAGTTTCCAAAAAAAGGCAAATTTCCGTCTGGCACTGTTACTGTCGGGTTCTAAGAAATATTTCTCTTTCTCTGAGATCTGGTAAACTCAGTCCAGGAGAGAATTTAATCTTACACTGATGTTTCATTTGGCTCAGCCTGACAGACCCTGCCCCTCTACCTGTCAGCCACTTGCCTGTAGCCATATCCATGTCACAGAAGTGTGGGAAGAGCTGTAACTCAGGCATGGCCCTGAAGGGGATGGGGCCTTGCCTTCCATTTTACTGGAGAGAAAAAGCTGTGTCCAAGCAGAGCAGCACTGCAGCTGTGTTGGTGTGGCTGCCACACAGAGCTGTGGGAGGGAACCAAAAGGCAGGACCCAGAGCAGTCTGTGCCAGTTGTGGCACCAGGGCATGCCCAGCTCTGCTGCCCAGCACAGCCCTGCCAGCCTGTGCCACTGCCTGCTGCTGCTGCACAGCTGTGGCAATAAAAACCAGCAATTCCGACTTCACTGTGTGCAGCTCCTGGCTTTATAGGTTGGGGTTATATGGACTGAATGTTGGTGGTTGCTGTGGATCTCCCAGTGGCTCCCCAAGGGAATAAATGCCTTTGGGATCTCTGAATGGACACTTTGGCTGTGGGACCAAAGTCATGGGGCTGCAAAGATCATGGAGGAAAGATCTCAGAGGAAAATATGCTCCCAACTGTGTGGAAACAAACTTCTTAATTGGGGAAAACCACAGTTGGGAAACATCCCAGGCAGCTGTTCTTCAGCTCCCTGGAGCGCTGCCAAGCCTTATATCCATATCAGCTTGGAGCTGAGAACAAGTGTGATGAATTCCTGCCAAGAAGGTAATGCTTTTGAGCTGTAAGCACCTAAAAATAGTCATGTGTAATGAAATTGCCTCCTCAGCCATAACTGCTGTAAGGGCACAGTGTACCCTGCACCCTCCCAGAGCTGGTGGGGTCCTGCATCCACTGGGGCAGGGCATCACTGCCTGGGGTCTGCTCTCACCTGGGCTGAAAACCACCCCAGGGCAGGGTCCCTGTGCAGGTAGGGCAGGGCACCCACAGGGCACCCACAGGGCACCCACACAATGCAGCCAGGGCTCAGCAGGGCAGGGCACCCACAGGGCACCCACCCTGTGCAGCCAGGGCTCAGCATCTGCAGCACCAGCTCCACTGGGACAGCCCAGGATGATCATCTCTAAACATGACCCTTCCAGCACATACAGTTAGCTCAGTCTTAATCTCATAACATTTGCAAGGAAATCTTTTTAATCAGTAATGAAAGCCAAACATTATCCAGCCTTTATTGACCTGCAATAACAGAGCACTGCTGCTACATTTCCCCTGTGCCTCTGCACAGGTTCATTGACTCGATCTGTGCTCGGTGTTTATTCTTAGCTCCCAGAGCTCAAAGAGTTTCTGCTATTGATCTGCTGTGTTTCAGGTTCAATCCCTTGGTGCCCTGAATGAATGAAGTCAGAAAGAGTTAACACCTTTACTTCCAACACACAAACACCATGGGGGTTATCCAAGCCCCACATCCCTCTGCCAGAGCCCAGCACATGAACTGGGAGCTGCCAAACGCTGCAGCAATCCCAATATTTGCAACTGCAAAACATCCACAAACTGCAAAAGCATCCATAAACTGCAAAAAACATCCATAAACTGCAGAAACATCCATAAACTGCTAAAAACATTCACAAACTGCAAAACCTTCACAAACTGCAAAACCTTCACAAACTGCAAAAACATTCACAAACTGCAAAGGCATTCACAAACTGCAAAAAACATCCACAAACTGCAAAGCCATCCATAAACTGCAAAGGCATCCACAAACTGCAAAACATTCACAAACTGCAAAGGCATCCACAAACTGCAAAGGCATCCACAAACTGCAAAAGCCTTCACAAACTGCAGAAACATTCACAAACTGCAAAAGCATCTGCAAACTGCAAAAGCCTTCACAAACTGCAAAAAACATTCACAAACTGCAAAACATTCACAAACTGCAAAACATTCACAAACTGCAAAGGCATTCACAGACTGCAAAACATTCACAAACTGCAAAAAACATCCACAAACTGCAAAAACATCCACAAACTGCAAAGGCATCCACAGACTGCAAAGGCATTCACAAACTGCAAAACATCCACAAACTGCAAAACATTCACAAACTGCAAAAGCCTTCACAAACTGCAAAGGCATCCACAAACTGCAAAGGCATTCACAAACTGCAAGACATTCACAAACTGCAAAAGCCTTCACAAACTGCAAAAACATTCACAAACTGTAAAACATCCACAAACTGCAAAACATTCACAAACTGCAAAAGCCTTCACAAACTGCAAAACATTCACAAACTGTAAAACATTCACAAACTGCAAGACATTCACAAACTGCAAAGGCATTCACAAACTGCAAAACATTCACAAACTGTAAAACATTCACAAACTGCAAGACATTCACAAACGGCACAGGCACTCACAGCCTGCACAGGCATTCTCAAACGGGCGTCGGCTCCCATCAAAGGAAAAGGTGCTGTGTTCAGGCAGGAGGTGCAAGGCGCAGCAGAGCAGTGCCCAGGCTGGGAGCAGCCCTTCCCCACGCTGGGCACGCTCTGGGCGCTCAGGTGTGTGCAGGTGCAGCCCCTGCAGCCCAGACCCTGTCCCCTCCACCTCTTTGTTTCAGGAGCTCTCGGCCCAGCAGCTGGCAGTGCTGGGGCAGGGCTGTCCCCTCACTGGGGCTCTGTGGCCCTCACCCCCATCCCCAGCAGGGCCTGGGCAGCATCACTGAGGGTGGCACTGAGGTGAAAGCCCAGCAAGCCCAGCAGGGCAGCACCCCTGAGAGCTGCCTGGCACCAGCCGTGCCCGTTCTGCCCCGGCTCAGCCACCTCCTCCTCCTCACCAGGGCCTTACCCGGGGACCCACAGCCACCCACAGTAACTGCTGCACAATTTCCACATCGTTTTTGTCTCAACGTGTTGCATCCCTGAGGCTGTGACAAGAGAGCTTCAGGAGGACTTAATAAGGGGCGCAGGGAGGGTGGGAACAGACTGGGCCACATCCTTGTCTGGAGAACTGTGGAAAAGCTTTCCCAGGTATGTCAGCTGCATGAAAATGTTATTTCTGTACTCAGAGCATCAAGCACCAGCCTGGGGCAGAGCTGCCTGTGGCAGGAGCATCTGGAAACTGCACTGACCTGAGCTGGGAGAGCCCACACAGAGATGCCACAACTGCCTTTATTTTCCCTTCCTTGGGAGCTTTTCCAGCGAATTTGGGCTAAAATCTTGCCTGAGTTTGACTACACCCAGAGCAGACCCTGCCGTGCACCCTGGATGGCACCAACCTCCCTCCTCCTGCCCCCAGCACCAGGGCTCTGTGCTGTGCCCCCTCTGCACTCAGACAAGCTGCAGCCTTTCAGGGACATTCTGGTGTAAAGTACACCCAACAAGAAAATGCAGCAGAAAAAGCAAACTATTGTACTAAACCACGGAGGCCAGGAATAGAAGAAATGCTGGCTAGGGAGCAGCCAGGAGAACCTGGCCTCAACAGCAGGAATCTTGGAATAACCACTCCAATGGCTCTGTACTGCTGATGTCAACCCTTAACCCCTTCCTTCCGTGCAAAGATCTCTGAGTGTGTGCTGGCTCCACAGTCACAGTGTCACCCTCCCTGCCTGGATCCCCAGGGCGTTTCACACCCTGGCTCAGCCCCTGCAGTGTCTCACAGCCCAGAGAGGCTGTGTGCCACCAGGAGTAAAACCACCAGCCTCTGCATTGGTGCAGCTGCCAGGTGAGGGCTTTTCAGAGAGGTTTGTGCTGGGGCTGCGTGCCCAGCCACAGCCAATCTACAGTGACCACGGCGTGACAGCACTGAAATATTAAACCTTTGTATTGTGATTGTTCTTGGGGATTGCTCAGCTGGCTCTGGGAAGGAGCTGGGGCTCTATAAATAGAAAGTACTTTATCATTTCTTGCCTACTTGGAGCACGCTGCTGTATTTCAATGGTGATTCAGAGTAAATCAGATTCCATGGGAGGTGTGGTGGAAGTGCTGTGTGTGCCAGGGGTGCACCTTGAGCTGGCATAAACCAGCACAGCCCCTCTGATGTCTGAGGGAGGGATGCCAGCCTCTGCCAGCTGCAGGGCAGTGCCAGTGTCACTCGTGCCACACTGAGATACGAATAACTGAACATCAAACACCACAATATCCTCTGTGGCCTCGCTGCCCTCCTGAGAGCCACCCAAAGCACTCTGTAAAAGTGCTTATCCCCTGAGATGTCACTCACTCACTCCTATAAAAGGATTAAAAGGGTTGTTCAGAGCTACTTAATATTTGCCATAAATCTCCATGCTATGTCACAGCACATTTTATTTAGGAATATCACCTGGAAATTAGAAACCCAGCGAGCCATTGATTTTTAAAATGCCATGGGTCCAGAATTCCTTCACAACAGGATGCAAATAAACTCAAAGTAAATTAGTGCTTACCAGACGGGAAAAGAGAACAGGATCTATACCCTAGGTAACATTAGAAAACAAAAGATTAATGAAAGCCTCACTTGAAAACTCTAATGGCCAAGGAACTAAAAGATGTAATATTCATTGAGGAGCAATGGGGAAATGCACAGCTGGGACAGCAGAAATGAATGGATTTCCCTGCCCTGTGCAGCACGAGGGCTTGCTGTGCCCCTGTGTGAGCTGGGTGGCAGCTGTGTTCAATGCACAGCTCATGGTGTGGGCACAGGAACACCACACCTGCCCAGCCTGGCCCTGCACACAGCACAGGGCTGTGTGGGCTGGGTGGGAGCTGTGTTCAATGCACAGCTCATGGTCTGGGTCACAGGAACACCACACCTGGCTCTGCACACAGCACAGGGTGGGAGCTGTGTTCAATGCACAGCTCGTGGTCTGGGTCACAGGAACACCACACCTGCCCTGCACACAGCACAGGGCTGTGCCTGCTCCCATTCACCTGCACCCAGCACCTGGCACACCAGCATTGCCTTGTCCTGGCCTCAGACAGAGCTTCTGTGCTTGCTCTGAGGATGGCTCTGCTCAGTGTCTCAGGCCAATGCAAACACTCCTGGGCAGCTGCCTGCAAAGCACTGTGAGGTGCCAGAGAGGTGGAGGCAAGGATTCATGTTACCCCATATTCCTGAGTCCTGGTTTTCAAAGCATGCAGGTCTGCTGCTGCTCTGCCAGGGAGTGCAACAGGCACAGGCACCACACAGGTGACACGTCCTGAAAGGGTTAAATCACCACCACAGGAAGGCAGGCCGCACTGCTAAAAATAGAAAACAGTCAAAAAAAAAGGGAAAAAAGAAAAAACCCCCTTCAACTCATCTTAAATAAATCCATTTATTCCAGGGTTTCATAGAAACCATATAGCTGAAATTGCTACAGGATAATTCCTTATAAGCCTTATAAGAAACGTTGCTGTCCCAGAGCCCCACTACAAATCCTGGCAGGAGTATTGGAGATAACAGATTGGATGCCATGGAAACCGAGACAGACCTAATTTGAGCAGTAACCATTGCTGTTATTTATTTAATTCTGATAAGCCATCTAAATGTGGAATGACTAAAGGTTCCACTTGGCTAAAAATAGCAGCCTGGTAATATTTTAATTCGCAGATCACTCGTGTTTAACAATATTTTGGGCGTCTGACATTCACATTTCTCGTGCACTTCTGGGAGCTCACCATTAACCCTGCTCTGTTTCATTCTGTGAGGAGCAGGAGGTGCCTTGTCCCTCCCTCTGACATTAATTTGTACCTGCAGGATGCCTCCCCCAGCCAGGCTCCTGTGGGGCAGGGGGAGCCTGGGGGTCCCTGCTGCCCCCTGTCCTCCCCCAAGCTTACAGCAAATGTCTGAAAGGGAGAACTGGGCCACAGGAACCAAATTCCCCTTCTCTGGATGGTGCCAAGGATCTCTGTGATTGTTTGATCTCAGCAGCTCCACAAATAAAGCACCTCCTGAGGCACATCACTCCTGAGCTGGCTGATAGCTCCCATCTGTTCTTGCAGCCCTGCCTCCATTTCCTGAGCTGGAGATGCAAAACCTTCAGGTGTAAATTGCAATTTCTGTGGCTCTGGGACTTTACAGTGCTTCCAGAATGCCTGGAAACAGAAGAGAAGCTGCCTTTGGGATGCCAGTACCACAGACAGACAAAGCTGAATTTCCTCCTGTCTGACTGTGTTTTTCCCTTTGTAATCGTCCCTGTTCCCACAGCAGGAATAACACCTCCATTTCTCCACTGGTCTGGATTTTAACCTTAAAGTGTGAATGCAGCTGTATTCCCTGGGAGGCTGTACACAGCATGTACAGCAAATAAAATCCTCGCTGTGTTCTTGTTCTCAGGAATGCTCTGTTTCCCAGAGGGATGGTGGGAGCCTGTTCCTGCCTCCTCAGGGCACCACTCCTGTTGTCAGGAATGTCCAGTGCCCGAGCATCAGGCTCTGTCCAGCCACACCTTCCTCAGAAACTGCCCTGCTCTCTGACAGCTGCCTCAGCTTTTCATTCTCCACCTTTGGGAGTTGGTGCTGGAGAGGCCTGGGTGGAGCAGGGCTGGCAGCACTGTGTGCCAGGGCAGCCAGAGCATCCCCTGTGTGATGGAGCCATGAGCCTGGATCCAGGGCAGCCAGAGCATCCCCTGGGTGATGGAGCCCTGAGCCTGGATCCAGAGCATTCCCTGGGTGATGGAGCCCTGAGCCTGGATCCAGAGCATTCCAAAGCATCCCCTGGGTGATGGAGCCCTGGGCCTGGATCCTCCTGCCAATGAAACCAGAGTGCTGATAGCACCAATGCAGCAGTGCCAGGGAAAGCAGATAAAGCTCCTGCCCTGGCACCTGATGGGAGTCTGGGTTTGGTACAGAAAGGGGGGAAATGCCCAATTCTGTGTTTCAGTCTGCATTCAGCTGTGCAGAGCCTCTCCGCTCTGCAGCTCAGGCTGAAGGGTGACTTGTCAGAGTTGTTTTCTTCAACGGTTCAGAAGTAGGACTGCAAGAAGGATATTCTGGGCAAGAATCAAAATGAATAAGAATTGCTTTCAGGATCTGTCACAACCAGAGTCAGCCTATATTTAGCTTCCATTGCTCCGATTTAGAAACAGGGAGCAATGTGGGATATTTAGAGATTTCAAAGACCTTTTCCAATGGGTTGCAGCTCCAGAGGTTCCTGCTGGGGTGGACGGCACTGATACTCTATATTAGTGTACAGTGGCACACCACTCAATCTGCATGTGCCACAATAAGACTGACATTATTGTGAAGGAGCACAGGTTGCAATTACAGCTTTTTACCATTTCCCTGACTGTGCTGCAGGACTGTTGCCAGTTTAAGGCTTTAATGGTTGGCAATTACTCACAGGAGTGAAGGGTTCATTCATCAGCTCGGGTTTAATCTCCAGCACGATGTGACGGCACCCTGAGCACTGCACAACAAGCTGCTCCTGTTATCTGGCAAGTGAGATCTTGATGGGCAGGCTCAGGATGAGGAATCTGATCTGGAACTTCCCTCCAAAAACCTGTGCAAGGCTTCCAGCAACCAGGCTGAGGCTGTTACAGGAACAGCTTCCAGTCCAGCTTTCCCAAAGGCAACAGCTGTGGGGGCACACTCATCTCACACTGATCTCACACCCTGCTCCCCTCTCTTTTCTGCTTAGAGCCTGCAGAGATGTCCATCTTCTGAAGAGGATCCAAAGGCTGCTTTTCATACAGCAAAGCTCTCCTGAGTTACCCAACCAACAGCAAGAAGTAGCTGCTGAAAGGATAAAACACTGATTATTCACAGATAATAGGAAGATGTTGAATAATTTCAAAGTGAGATTTCACATAATAGGTATCTCAGACTGTCTATATTTAGCCTCCCAAATCTATACTTAAACTCCTACGTAAAAATGGCCAAAAGGAAATCAGCCATTTGGAGCTGGTTGCCACAGCTCACATTATTATTGGTAGGAATTTGTTGGTACCATTTAATTTCCCCTTTCTCTTTCTAATCCTCCTCTCTGATCCTAAGCTTCTTCCCCACTGCCTTCTCTGCCTTTTAACAAGGACACACGACAGCACCTTGGGCTGGGAAGGCACCTGGCCAGCAGCACCTCTGGGAGACTTCAAACACAACCCAAACACTTCAGTGACCCTAAAGGGCTGAGGTGGTCCTGACATTAATCACAGTCTGCACTGCCAGAGCTGCTGCTAGGGCATGCACTCACAGAGGTGCCCCAGAGACCACTGGAGTTCACTTCATGCCCTACAAGCAGGCTGTGCCTGTAGGTGCATGCAATGAGTGCAGCTGAGAGTGGCACCCATGGGGCTGTCTGCAGCAGGGCTGGTCCTGAGCAGCTCAGCATTGCTGGTGTCACAGCAGCTTGGTGTGGCTGCTGTGCCAGGCTCCAGGGCTGGTCCTGAGCACACTGAGCATCTTCCATGGCTGTTCCTGTGCCAGGCTCCAGGGCTGCCCTGAGCACACTGAGCATTTTCCATGGCTGTTCCTGTGCCAGGCTCCAGGGCTGGTCCTGAGCACACTGAGCATCTTCCATGGCTGTTCCTGCATCCCTCTCTGCTCCCACAGCTCACTGTGTCCTGTGGGCAGCACCAACCTGCCTGCTCCTCCCTGTGCTGGGGCACGCCCAGGCCCTCTTATAGAGCCCTGGCACAGCTGAGGTCTATGAGAACCTTTTGTTGGTGTTGTTTACACAGAGCTTTAATCAGCTCTGGGTTTTCACTGATTTCTTTGTGCCATTTCCCCAAAGGAGAAGGGTTTGTCCTGTTGGCTGTCATGCAGTAGCCCTGAGTTTCTACATTTGTTCTCTTTTCCTTGTGTCCTCTCTAGCCTCATGAAGCCTTCAGGAGCACATCCTGTAGGATCACATCCCTCAGGAGCACATCCTGAAGGATCACATCCCTTTCCCCATGGCCGCTCCTCCTCCTCCTGTGCTCCATCCTCACTCACCCTCCAGTGACACTCAAATGGAAGTGCCCCACTGGCAGGCTAATCAGCACTCACAACATCACTTAAACAATTGACCAGTCTTCAGAGACTGGATTTAGCTGGTTTTTATGTTAAAGAAATTGAGGAGAAACAAAGATAAAATTTCAGACCTCAGCATATGTCCAGGTAAACAGTGCACATGTGATTTTGATGGGAAAACACCTCACAGAAACTATTTATGTGGATGCTGAGTGTGCCTCAATGAGAAACGTAACTCATCTTTTCCCTGGTTTTTCCAGCTAGAGCTCAATATTGCCATTGGGATATTTTATGTTACATGGAAGAAAAATTGAAGTCTCAGTGGGAGGCTTCAACACAGCGAAACACTTAAGCCCTTGTGTCACTTTCAAAGGACACGAGTAGTCCCACTGAAGTGAATGGGATTTAATGCACACGCTGCAGAGCCAGGCTGAGTCCCAGCCTGAACAAATGCTGGTTTGCTCTGGCAGAATGCAGTGACCTGACACCCTGCTGCAGCCACAGCCCAGCTCTGCTGTGCTCCCCATCGTGCACAGCCTGAGCACCAAACCCAGATCCTGCCTCACATCAGCTGCACGGCTCTCAGGTTTAAACCTCGCATTCCCCAGCACCTCATCCTTTACCTCCTCTGTTAGCAGCAGCACTGGCTGTGGCTGTTAGAAACTGAGATCCAGGAACTCTATTCACCAGGGCATTTAATTTATCCTTTGTTAATCATTCATGTGTCACACTGCCACTGCAGGGGGGGCACTCCCTGTGCCAGTGTCCCTCTCTGTGCCTGGTGTCCCTCCCAGTGTCCCTCCTTGTGCCCAGTGTCCCTCCCTGTGCCCAGTGTCCCTCCTTGTGCCCAGTGTCCCTCCCTGTGTCCTGGTGTCCCTCCCTGTGTCCCTCCCTGTGCCCAGTGTCCCTCCCTGTGTCCCTCCCTGTGCCCAGTGTCCCTCCTTGTGCCCAGTGTCCCCCTCTGTGCCCAGTGTCCCTCCCTGTGTCCTGGTGTCCCTCCCTGTGTCCCTCCCTGTGCCCAGTGTCCCTCCCTGTGCCCAGTGTCCCTCCCTGTGTCCCTCCCTGTGCCCAGTGTCCCTCCCTGTGCCCAGTGTCCCTCCCTGTGTCCCTCCCTCTGTCCCTGTGTCCCCCCCGTGTCCCAGCCCAGGGGACACCAGGCAGGGCCGGGTGCTGGCCCAGGAGGGGCTGCAGCCCCCACAGCCCTCAGGGCACCCCTGTGTGCCCACAGGGACAGGGATTGTGGCACAGGACCCCTGCTCCACGCGGAGGGGCCAAGCTGAGCCCAAACTCTGCCATCCCAGGCACAGCTGAGCCTTCCCTTCAGCAGGCCAGGTCCAGGGGCTAGAAATACCTGTAACAACGGGGAGCAGGAGGTGAACTCTCCCAGGTGAGCAGAGATGTGATGTAAATCCTTAACCCTCCTTGTCTGTGAAAGGATTGGATCAATCCGCAATAGGGGTTTTTCTGTTGGTGAAGTTTCTCTGTACCCTGGAAATCAGCAGCAGCACAGAGAGGTTTAACCATGGACAGCTGTGTCAGAGCAGAGGCTTCATCCTTCCCTGACCAGGAGGTTTCCAAGCTTCTGTTACCAAAAAGGGAGCAGGCAAGCTGAGCAGACCTGTTTGCTTGCCAATTTAAGGATTACAATCCAACTGAATGCTATGGCTCTGTGCACCAAAGCAGCTAAAATATTGACAAGGCTACTTCCAGGACTGATAGCATTGCTAAAAAAAACCTGCAGTAAATAGGGCAATTGACTGGAAGCTAAAATGGGGAATGCTTTCTGGGCTAAAAATTCCTTCAGATATATTTATTAATTCATTATTCAATGATGACGTGCATAGAGCTGCGTGCATTTAAACATGAGACACTGCTGTAACTGCTTCTTGAAATTCTGATTTGCTTAAAATATTTAGTCCATTTTCATGTTAATCAAGGAGCAGTCAAGGAGGGAAGCCATATATCTGTGAGAGGAAAAGCAGATCTTCTCATTGAAAGGAGACTTGCCCCTTTCACCTTGCTCCTTAGCCAAAATCTTACATGACCTCCTAAACCCTCCCGTGTATTTCAGCCATTCGAGGCAATCCCAGCCCCAGGACAGCACAGCAGCAAAGGTCAGGGCTGAGGGATGTCAGCCGTGCTCAGGAACCAGAGGTGAGCTACAGAATGGAGGGCTGCAGCTGTCCAGGGGAAACCAGGCTGTGCTCCCAGGCAGAGTCCTTTGCTGCTCAGTGGTGATAATTGCACACCTGGAGCGAGGATGGGAGAGCAGGAGCAGCTCTGTCATTGCTCTGCTGCGATTGTGACTGCCAGAGCTGCTGACCAGCTGGGAAACAGCAGGTTTTGCCAACAGGATCAGAAGCCTCATCTTTCTGAACGCTGTGATATTATTAGTTTGGAGTTCCAGGTTTTGGGGGCTCAGGGTTTTCATCCCTGTGTTTCAGTTCTCCATCTGTTTGCCAGCCCACCCATCCTCTTCCTCAGGCAGCAAATAAAGTCATCCACAAAACAACACTCAGGGAAGGATGAGGGGCTGGCAGCTGCAACCCAAATCCCAAATTTTGTTATTACAGTTGGTTTTGGACCTGTTCCAACGATTAAAGTAGCATTTGTTCAGCCAGTGCCACTCCTTGGGTTTCCAAGGCTGTTCCAGACAATGGCAGGAGGGCTGGCAGGAGAGGGAGCACAGCAGATCTGCCTGGAGCCTGGTACAACCAGGGAACTGCAGCCCAGAGGATCTCAGCAGGGACAAGGCAGAGATCCCAGGGCATTTCACCCTGCAGGCTGGCAGCAAATTGTAAATGCTGCCCAGAAAATGCTACTGAGAGAAAGAATGGAACAGGTAAAGCAGAAGAGAAGGATGGCTGGGAAAGCAGCTGCTGCCTTGGAGAGAACGTTGCCCCAAGAAAATCTCTCTTTGCAAACACATCTTCAGCATTTCACAGCTCAACAGAAAGTACAAGCAGAGCTACCTCAGGAGATTTTGCTGCAGTGAACAAGTACAAAGAGACTCCAGAGAATAGACAGGCACTTGCATCTTCCTAGATTACTGCATTTCTAGAGCAGTTTGCACGGAGTGTGAAATGGATCTGGGTGCCTTTTCCCACCTGCACAAGTTTCGTGAGCAATTTCATTGCTTTGTCCTGCTCTACTATTCTGTTTGCAGTGACAACACCAGCATCACTTTACTGATACCTAGTCAAACACAAAAACCACAGGCAGAAAGGAATTCTCCTTCCAGAACACGCCTGACTCATGCTGGTGACTCAGGCTATCATTCCTTTCAGCCTGTCTGATAGCTGAGTCTCCAGCTCTGGATGGGTGCACAGACCCTTTCATTGTCCAGGGCCAGGGGTTAACCCTGTACCCTCTGATCAACGACTGCAGTGAGCTCCTACAGGCAGTGTGAGCCAGGAGCTGGCTCTGCCTCTGGGAGCTGAGGCTGCTCCTTGCCTTCCCTGTGCTCTGCAGGCCACTGTGGGCTCCGGGAGTGCATCTGTTTGTGTGGGAACTCCAGAAGCACGAAACACCCCCAGCTCATCATTGCAGCCCTGCTCTTCTCTCCAGTCTCCAAATCACCAACATGTGATCCCCAGAAATCTGCCTGGCTGCCCCAGCCTGGGCCTGGGGTCCCACTGCTCTGCCAGTCTGTGCTGCTGCTCTGCCAGCTGGGATTCCCCACTGCAGATTGCCCTTGAGATGTGTGCAAACACTTCAGGTGTGCAATGGACACGCTGGAGATGAGAAATTACAGAGTAGAAAAGGGATAGCTGGCTATAAAGCATGGATTCAGTGTTGGATTAAAAAGTCCAATAAAGTGACAGCTACCATCATGAGACACAGACATCTGATTCACTCTGCCAGCAGCTGCATTATTTCAAAGAAATATTTATATGGTCTTCATCTTAGCCTATTCATCAGCTGCCATCAAATCAAGAGTGTCCCCACTACAGACTCTCTACCCTTAAAATAAAGCTGTGAAAATGGAAAGGCTAAAGAGATGAGAGTTATATTATGGACAATGTAGAAATAGATGTTAATTGCCCACGTGTGCAGAACTTGCAGTGCAGATTTGCAAACTGTGCTCAGCAGTGCCTGACACGAGCTGTGATGCAATGGGCCTGTGGGGAAAGCACCTGGCAATGCTTTCATAAACATTGTCCTACCAAAATGTGATCCTGCTTTTTAACATGGTCTGACTGTGCAATGAACCCTGTGCCAGAGGATCAGTGTGTGCTCATTCTGCTGCTGCCCCTGGGGTAGCTGGGGCTGTGGAACTGCCCCTGGGCCAGGGCAGGGTGCTGGGGCTCCCCCACGTGCCCTTCCCATGCTGGGCAGGCAGTGATGCTCCCTCCTGTGCTCCCTGGGAGGCTGGGCTGTTGGAGGTGGCACACCCAGGGCTCTGTGCCCAGGGGCAGGGGCAGCCCAGGGGGCAGCAGCACCCAGGGCTCTGTGCTCAGGGGCAGCACACCCAGAGCTCTGTGCTCAGGGGCAGGGGCAGCACCCAGGGCTCTGTGCCCAGGGTATGGGGCAGCAGCACCCAGGGCTCTGTGCCCAGGGTATGGGGCAGCACACCCAGGGCTCTGTGCTCAGGGGCAGCAGCACCCAGGGCTCTGTGCCCAGGGTATGGGGCAGCCCATGGGCAGCAGCACCCAGGGCTCTGTGCCCAGGGGCAGGGGCAGCCCATGGGCAGGGGCAGCACCCAGGGCTCTGTGCCCAGAGGATGCAGCAGCCCAGGAGCTGCCCTGTGCTCCCAGCCCTCCACCAGCCCCAGGCTCAGCTCCCTGGGGCTGCCAGGGAATAAAGCCATGCCCACTGCAGGGCTCTGGGGATGCTGCTGTGCCAGGGAGAGCAGGCAGGATGATTCAGAGCTGCTCTTGAGCTACAGGCTTCCCTCAAAGTGCCAGCCATCTGCAGCCGCACAGGCTGCAGGACAAGTGCCTGGGGGAGACAACTCAGTTTCTGAGCTAAATGAAGTGGAAGAGGCACCTTACCCACTCCCACCCGCTCTAATTGCTGTGGTTTCATCAGCTTGCAGGCCTGAATGATGAATAAGAAATGGAGTTCCTGTTCCAAAAGCACCCCTGGTCCTTCACTCTGTGCAAACACAACACAACACAGAAAATATCTCAGGCTTTGATGGGGCAGCTGCTGAGGGTGCTGATTGCCTTTCACAGGGACAGGGCAGGATGGGTTTCTGTGCCCAGGACCCTGCTGAAAACACAATTTCAGGGACTGTGACATTGCAGGTGTTCAGACACAGCCGTGGGACCGGTTCTGAGGGGTCCTGGGGCTCTTCCCCTGGCAGAGCGAACCAACTGCAGTGAGAGAATTGCTCTGAACCTCTGCCCTGAACGGCACGGCAGGAGCCACAGGCCATCCCAAAGCAGCATTTTGTAATTCCACATCAATGCTAAATGCATCTCCAATTCTGCAGCAGTGGCACTTGGCCATGACCTCTGTTATTGTCCCAGTGACCATCACTTGGATTTCTTGGGTGAAGAGGCTTCTTCTCTACTTCCAGCGTGTGATTAGAGCTTTATCTGCTCCATTGAAAGGGCTCCCCTCACAACCTTTTGTTCCAAATGTGGAGAGCTCAGACTCCTTGGTTAACACAAAACTGTTATTCTAATAGCTAAGAAAATTGCTCAGGTTTCTCACAACAAGGCATGGAAATGAATCCTGCTATTATTTTTGTAAACCCTCTTAGAGGGGACCCTAATTGACCCCAAACCTTTGTGAACTGCTGGCCTAGGCAGGATCTCCATACAGCAATTAGTGCACAAGGCTCTGTTCCCTCTCCAAAGGATGTGTGAGCAAGGAGCCCACTCTCATTTGCTCTCCATCCAGCAGTTACTGCTCAAGGCTCTGTTCCCCCTCCAAAGGGTGAGGAGAAGGATGTGTGATGTGTGATCCAGGAGCACACTCTCGTTTGCCTGCAGGTGAGCTCACATCCAGGATTTTTTCCCAGTGCCCATCCTGTGCCCTGTGGCACTGCCCTGGTGTGGGCTGGCAGCTCCTGCCAGGGCCATCTCCAGGTTTGCATCAAGCAAAGGGAGAGAAGGGAGCTGTGGAGAGCCCCCCTGAGCCAGCAGCTGGCAATGATTGTCCTGAGGATCATTAATTGGACAATTTAAAATCCCTCTAACACACACTGTATTCATTTCTGTGCTCTCTAGTTGTTTACTATGAAGGGCTCTGAGATACAGAATTATCTGTCCTGCTCAAGTCTGTATATGTTCTGCTGTATCGACCCAAGTGTTTTCATCAACTGAACTTGTAAATTCACCTCAAAATACTGCACTGAGCTCCTTCACATAGATTACATTTCCCTTAACCCACAATGGAAGGAAGGAAGGAAATTTTTCCTTCTATAATTCACTACTCAATCCAATTCTTTGTGATTTCTCTCAGATAACACAAACAATCCATAAAATTTGTGATTCTCTGCATACATTCAACACCCAGCAGGTTTAGTCACTGTTCTATTTGCATTAGCTTGAAGCATAAACACCAAAGACTTGAAAGAATCTCTATTCGGAGCAGGTAAAAAAATAAGGCAGAAAAAGAAAACAGCAACAAAAATAACTCCTTCCCTCTGCATCCTAATGCAAACCTAAATTCATTTTTATTTTGAGGCACTGGCTGTTTTCTGCTGTTAAATGTACCACAGAGGCTATAGGACAGAAGATTACTGAGATCTGCCATATTCTGTGCAATGGAAAAGAGAGAAATGTCTTCTCTTACTCTCAGGGAGGAACTTGCCTTAAATCCCAGCCCCTGTATATTTATTGCCATTTAATACTGCTCTTACATCACTGTTCCCTTCCTCCTGTAGGACACAGAACTTGGATTTAAAAAGCCAAACCGCAGCAAAACCCCCAACAAGATCTTGTCTCAGCCTTGTAGAATGTCTCCAACCTGCAAGCTGTGCTCACACTGGCAAGGTGGAGATTTGCTCTTTCCTGTAGTTAGGTGTTTTGTAAGTTCTAAGAGTAAATCAGAGGAGAAAACTGAATGGACATGGAAAATAAAGATCTGTGCCAGCTCGTCTTGCTTAGGCTTCTCCAGAGCCTGTGCTGGGGAAAAGGTGTTACTCTGACTTAACTCTGCATAAATTTCTGGGTGGCTCAAGCTCCTTCTCCAGATGAAGAGAAACTTGCCCCGTGCCCAGGCAGGGTGGAAGGAAATCCCAGGGAGAGGGGAGAGCCAGGGCTGCAGGTGGGGAGGGGGTCTGGGCAGGGCTCAGGCTGGCAGCAAGCACAGACCCCAGTGAAAACCCCAGTGAAAACCCCAGTGAAAACCCCAGTGAAAACCCAGCACAGACCCCAGCACAAACCCAGCACAGACCCCAGTGAAAACCCTGGTGAAAACCCAGCAGAAACCCAGCACAAACCCCAGCACAGACCCCAGTGAAAACCACAGTGAAAACCCCAGTGAAAACCCAGCACAAACCCCAGTGAAAACCCCAGCACAAACCCAGCACAGACCCCAGTGAAAACCCCAGCACAAACTCAGCACAGACCCAGCACAAACCCAGTGAAAACCCCAGCACAAACCCCAGTACAAACCCAGCACAAACCCAGTGAAAACCCAGTGAAAACCCCAGCACAAACCCAGCACAAACCCAGCACAAACCCCAGTACAAACCCAGCACAAACCCAGTGAAAACCCCAGTGAAAACCCCAACACAAACCCAGCACAGACCCCAGTGAAAACCCAGTGAAAACCCCAGCACAAACCCAGCACAGACCCCAGCGAAAACCCCAGTGAAAACCCCAGCACAAACCCAGCACAAACCCAGCACAGACCCAGCACAAACCCAGCACAGACCCAGCACAGACCCAGCACAGACCCAGCACAGACCCCAGCGAAAACCCCAGCGAAAACCCCAGCACAAACCCAGCACAAACCCAGCGCAGATCCCAGTGGTGTTTACACGGAGGTGGGATGTGAGACACAACCTCAGGGCTGCACAAGGTCTCCCACCATGAAACCCTTCCCCAAATTACTCCACTGCTGGTATATTTTAGCTTTAGTGGCACACATCTCAGTTTGTTGGTCTCTGATGAGTTTGTCACTGTTGAGGGCAAGAATGAAGGCACAAATGGCATTTAGAACTTTCACTAGACAGATTAGAAGCATTAATTAAACTCATTTGATTTCAGGCATGATAATTTGTTTTCCTTTGTTCTGCCATCAACAATTTGCTGCCACCTTCTCCTTTCCAGGAGCCTGAGTGCAGCAGCCCCTGGTAAGGGCTGAGCTCCAGCATCAGGGTCCTGGAAGGGCTCAGCCCCAGCATCAGGGTCCTGGAAGGGCTCAGCCCCAGCATCAGGGTCCTGGAAGGGCTCAGCCCCAGCATCAGGGTCCTG
>JAWWMS010000248.1:571868-586982 GCA_035048045.1 Chlorospingus semifuscus
GGAGAGGAGAGGAGAGGAGAGGAGAGGAGAGGAGAGGAGAGGAGAGGGTTCCTGTCAGACCCTGCTGCCAGCCCTGCCAAGCTGATCCCTTGCAGGGCTCCTGGGGCACTGCCTGCTCTCTGTGGCCAGGCACACCTGGGTGTCTGACAGACTTTTCCCAGAGCTGGCACTTTCTCCAGGCTGTAAATCATTGCAGGGAAAGGCAGGGACTGTGCTCTGCTGCCTTTGTGCTTGCAGAACTCCCACATCCAGAGCTGCAGACAAACCAGCCACTCCAAAGGCATCACATAAAGACCAAGAAAAAATAAAGATCAAGTACTGCTTCCCCTGTTCTGGCTTTTTGGGTTTTTTTTAGAAATAGCTTGTTTGCTGTTGGTTAAGGAAAGATTTCTTACCACAGCTGTCTACAGGGCAAGGGCAAATTGCTTCAGGTTTGGAATGAGGATTTTTCACTTAAGAGAGTGCATTTGGAGACAAGGGAGATTATGAACAATCCTTTAACAAGATCTCAAGCCATCAGGCTGTTTAACATTATCGATCAGTGCAGGCAGAGCACATTTTTTAAAAAATCTATCAGATTAGAATGGAAATAGATTTCTGGTTGTGCCTGCTCACAGGTTTCATTTCAGAGCTGCCCTGCAGGAGGAGCAGCCCCAGGTCAGAGGGGTGACCCTGCCAGGAACCAGCTGCCCTGCAGCCCTGCCAGCCCAGCACATGTGGGGATGCTGCAGTGCCAACAAAAATGGGATATCTCAATAAAAACCACATCACACCAGAAGGGACACCTCCCAACAAACAGCTATGGCCACAGCAAACCATTCAACAGGGAGGAACATCACCTGGGTGTCATTTAAACACTCCTCTTCTTGAACACCAAGTCAGAATAGATCCAGATCTGATCCACGTCACCCACGCAGACAACAAAGCTCTCATCTCCAAAGGGATCACAGTTCTCAGGATTTGTTTGCAAAATAAATAAAAAGAAGCACTTTGCTTTCAAATTAGTGCCCCAGAAGTTGACAGCAACAGCAGTACACAATAGAAATTATTTGTATTAATAGCTGTGCTTATTCTAGTGATGTTGGCATTCTCTGTGAAGATTAATTGGCAATAATGCTGCAAAAACTATTGCACGAGAAATATGCACCATAAACCTAAAATAATTTGACTGACCTAAGTTCTAAAGCAAAATATTCACAGTACTGAGATTCTAATTATCCTTTGTTATGGCAGCCATTCTCCCCACTCCTCTTTGTTGATAGGAGATGTATTGTTTCAGCATTTTAGCCCCATTTATTTTCTCACATTTGCATTTCACATGCACAGAGAATGAGAGGCGATCATTACCTTCTTCACTTTGCATTCAATTTACATCAACAGCACATTACCTCATCCTAACTCATTTATCAAGCACAGAAATTTGATAACAAAAGCTACTGTCAGTGATGAATAAGGATCATTTCAAATGGAGCAAGAAGAAACAAGATGAATTACAGGTTTCAGGACTTTTTGTTTGCTCAAGAAAAAGAAGATAAAGGATTTTTTCCCACCTAGACAAGAGGGATCTCACGAGGCTGCAACTCATATTCAGCATCTCCTCTTCACCTTTTGGGTGTGTGCTGCACACAGAGGCAACCCCAAATCCATGAGCCATAAATGTCCGTGCCCTGTGCCTCACAAAGGAATGGTCCTCATTTTCTGGACTGAGTTTATGGGTCATAAGCTCGAGGAGAAGCTTTACCAGCCACCCAGGGCTGCTGTGGCCTCAGAGCATGAGTGGTGCTGCAGCTTGGAAGAGCAGCATGTCCAGAGGGCACCCTCCTGTCCCTGCCCCTGTTCCTGTGCCTGTCCCATCCCTGCCAGGCTGTGATGCCCCGTGCCAGGCGCCCAGGCTGCCCTGGGCTGGCAGAGCAGAGCTGCCTGTGCTGGGCACGGGGACATGTGGCCACCTTAACCCCGGGGCTGCCCAGAGCGGTGAACAAACAACTCCTGCCCTTTGAACCATTGCCTGAGCTCAGCCCTGCGCGCTGTCAGAGCCTGGCCAGGGGAGAAGATGGCAAAGGGCCCCCTCACGCTGTCCTTATGTCTGCTGGGAGCCTGCCTGGCTGCTGGGAACACAGGTGAGTGCACCCCAAAGGCAGCAAAGCCTTCACCGTGGGGCACAGGTGTCACAGACTCGGGCTGGGGACACTTTGTCACCTGGAGGGTGACAGCTCGGGCAGTGCTGGGAGAGCAGCTCAGAGGCACTGCTGCACGGCACTGCTCCTTCCAAAGCTCTGCTCTTTGCTGGGCCAATGAAATAATGGCTTTGTGCTGATTTTATACAGCATGTGTCACAGGGATTCATTTTCAGAATGGATTTTTCCTCAGGTTTTTGCATCTTTAGGCTTTCAGATCTCCATTCAGCCATTTTAGGAGGCACACACAGGAGGGGAAAGGGGAGAGCGCTGCTGGGGGAGTGACAGTCCCACCTCTTTGTGTGCCATCACTTTGTCCTGGAGAGCAAGCAAGTGCTCACATCCATAAAACACTCCTTGGATTTGCCACTGCCAGGGTTGTTTAAAGGCAAGCCCAGCGTGGCTTTAACAAAGGCTGTGGGATGCAGCCAGGGCTGGGACAGGAGAGAGCAGCTGATGGATGTGGGCAATCACACACAGTAATGCAGGATTTTGATTTATCTGCAGCAGCAACAGTTCCAGCAGAGGCTGCTCCACATCCAGTGTGAGCCCTGTTTCCTGCAAGGCTGCCCTTTCTTCTTTCATTAAACATAGCTGGAAACAGGTTAAAAAAGGCTCTTTCCCAAATGTTTGCTCAGCAGTGAAAAGTGAGCAGAACCTCATATTTTTGCCACCCCTCACCAGGTGTACCCCCTATAAAATACAGTGGAGAGGACAGGTGTGCCCTGCCAGCACCTGCCTAGAGCCCTGAGTCCCTGTCTCAGTGGTGGTTCAGAAGCTGGTAGATGGTGTGGGAGTGCATTCTCAGGGTGGGGATGGTTCCCAGCCCCAGGGTGCCATTCCTGTCACCCCACAGAGTGACCTGCAGCCTTCAGCCCCAGTCAGGTTTTGCCTGTAAAGGCAGCAGTGGGACCCAGTGAGGAGGGTGGGCACCAACACCACTGAGGAGGGGCCCAGGGGTGAGGAAGGCTCGTGTCCCGTCCTGCCTGCAGGAGATGCTGGCATCCAGGGCTGTGGCTGAGGAGGAGGAGGAGAGGAGGAATTGCCCCTGATCCCAAGGGCCAGAGCCCTGCGGGGGCAAATGGCCAGCACAGGCACACAGGGCAGGACAGTTTCTGTGGCCAAACAAGAGCTCATCAGCAGCAGCATGGAAAAGCCCATTATTTCCCCCTCTCAAACAGCTTATTCCAGTCTGTGCATCTGTGATGGGTGCTTCTATGTTTTAGGGTATTTTAAGCATCAAACTTCAGCCCTCCCAATCACCCTCTTGCCATCAACCATTTCTATTGACTATTTTGACATTTGGCTCTGCAGATTTGATCCTTTGGATCAAAGGGGCTGAGGTGGGGCAATAAAGAAAGCTCAATCCAGAGTGGCAGTGCTGGACTGTCTCTGGCGTGGGCAATAGGGGATGCACACCTGGAAAGGTTCATTTTCTGGGAGGACAGAGCCCTGCCCAGCCCTGCCCTGTCCCTTGCAGCGTTCCTGGGCAGCAGAGAGGCCAGCTCGGTGCTGCAGAGGCAGCGCAGAGCCAACTCCAACCGGCTGGAGGAGGTGATCCCTGGCAACCTGGAGAGGGAGTGCATCGAGGAGAAGTGCAGCTATGAGGAGGCCCGGGAGGTGTTTGAGAACGAAGAGAAAACGGTGAGTGCCATGATGCTCTAACCTGACCCTAACCCTAATCCCAAACCTGACCCTGGTCCCTCCAGCTGGGGCACAGAGGGGCAGGAGGGGGAACAGCCAGGACAAAGCCTGCAGGGCCAAGGGCAGCCTCTGGCATGGCAAGTTCTCACCTGTGCTCCATCCCCTGGGCTGGGGAGCTGTGTAAGGGCTTTATCAGTCACCACTGGGATATGGAGCTGGTGGGAGCTGCTGTAAAGGCTTTATCAGTCACCACTGGGATATGGAGCTGGTGGCTCCCTGCAGGTCTTTCCCTTCAGCTTTGGAGCCATCCAGGTACTGCCTCAGTCGCACAACACCCAGAAACTGGAAAACAAAGGAAACTTTTTCTTTTTTTCCCTTTGCAGATGCAGTTTTGGCAAACATACGTTGGTAAGAGCTGCTTTCTTCATGTTCTAACGTTTAATATTCCTCTCTGAGTGCATAAAGACCTGATGTGTCTGTAGCAAATGTATTCCAGCATCCAGGAACTGTCAGGGCAGAGCCATCAGAGCCTTGCACTCCAAGTCCTGCAGTGCCCAACCTGGGTCTGTCCCGTTGGTACAGAAATGGCAAGCCAAACAAAAAAGGATGCCTTAGCATTTTATTTGTTCAAGCAGGGTTTTCTGAACAAATTTGAAAACCTCACTGAACAAAACCAGTTCAGGCAGAGTGCTGGATCTCATTGAGCCCAGGTCACACTCTGGCTCCAGTTTCAGCTGCGCCACAGAGTAAAATACCACAGCAATAATTAACACCCCTTCAGCAAACAGCAAATGCTCTGTTCTCAAGCAGAGATCTCCAGATAAGGCACAGCCCTGTGGAGGCACAGCGTGAATCCCTAGAAATGCCATATTAAAGTGGAGCCTCAACATGATCATAGCAAACAGCTGTTTGCAATTCACACCCTCACTTCACTGCTTTCTTTCCTCATCCACTTCTTCCTTTTCAGCCTCCATCCCCAACGACTCCTTGGTCCCTTAACAAAGAGATTTCAATGCCCACTACACCATCTGAAACTAATTTTGAGGACATTTCAATAAATGAACTGTTTGGTAGATTGGCAGAGTGCCCAGAACATCTCACTAAAAAGCCTTAAATAATTCAGATTACTCATTCCAGACTATAAAATAAAAACATTACATTTGCATTGCAGGACTGTCCTCTGAAAAAAAACAACTGATGAAACTCAGCACTGCATTTGTTTCCCTGCCACTGTAACAAATTGGCTCATCAGAAATAAGGAATGCCATCTATTCCTCTGTCATCTGGGGTGCCTGCTCTGCTGTTCAGAGCGCAGCCCTCAGGAGCTCGGCCCTGCACAGCCCCAGCTGCAATCCTCACGCTGCCTCAGAGCTCCGGCAGGACTCAGACAGACCCAAAACATTTTGTTCTGTTTGTATTTTGCATTCCAGCCCTTTCCTGAAAGCCCCATGGGCTGCCACACCATCCTGCCCCTTCTCAGGGCACAAACCCAGCTCGGCCCTGCCCCTTCTCCAGGCCTTGGCACAAACATTCAAAGGGCATCCCCATGGCTTAACATCCCTGATTTGCTTCTCCAAGGCTGTACATCCCCCATCATTTAACATCCCTGATTTGCTTCTCCAAGGCTGTACATCCCCAACTTTGCAATATGAATGTTTTCATTAAAACCTCACATTCTCAGCTGGAGCTGGGAAAATAAAAGCCCTGGCACATGGGGAGGAATCTAGAGCAGGTAACAGTGCAGGACTGAGAAAGGGAGAGCAACAGGGAGGTTCTCAATCCTGACACCAGACAGGTCTCCACACCCCATGGACAGACCCAAACTGTCACAGAGCAGCCTGAGTGTTCAAACAACCCAGACTGGGACACTCAGAGCACTCCTGAAGGAGCAAACCTCCTACACTTGTCTCGTTTGGCCAAGCCTTGAGGTCCTGCTCATGGTGACTGCAGAGGGGTTCTCTGGGCTGGGCAGGGTGACCCACAGGGGACAGGGGACACAGCCCTGGGGACACAGCCCTGCTGCTGCACTCTCAGCTGGCAGGCCCTGGCTGTCCCCAGCCCAGGGAGGAGCTGTGCTGGCCCTGGCGGGGCTGCGGTGGGTATTGCCCCGTGGTGGGTATTGCCCCGTGGTGGGTATTGCCCCGCGGTGGGTATTGCCCCGTGGTGGGTATTGCCCCGTGGTGGGTGCCAGCCCCGTGTTCGCTGACTCTGCTGTGCTCTCTCCAAGATGGGGATCAGTGCAACCCCAACCCCTGCAAAAACGGAGCCGAGTGCAGGGACCAGATCAACTCCTACGTGTGCTGGTGCCCAGCTGGCTACGAAGGCAAGAACTGTGAGTTAGGTACGTGCCAGGGCTGCCCAGGGCCCTGCCGCTCTGCTGGGACCCCTGGGATCAGGGTCACCCTCTGGGGCTGGTGACACCCACCCTGCTGTGCTGGGAGGCAGGGAGGGGTAAATGCAGCCTGCTGGCCCTGGGATGGCAGGGGGACAGCCTGGGGACATGGCTGGGGACAGCAGGGCATTGGGGATGGCAGGGGGACATGGCAGGGGACAGGAGGGCACTGGGGATGGCAGGGCATTGAGGATGGCAGGGGGACAGCCTGGGGACATGGCTGGGGACAGCTGGCCCTGGGGATGGCAGAGGGACAGGGCTGGGGACAGCAGGGCACTGGGGATGGCAGGGGGACAGGGCTGGGGACAGCAGGGCACTGGGGATGGCAGGGGGACAGCCTGGGGACCGCAGGGCACTGGGGACATGCCTGGGGACATCGGGGGCTGTCTCTGGTCCTGCCCAGCCCCCAGGGCAGCCCCAGCTCCCCTCTGCCGGGCACCTGCTCCTAGGCAGGGCTCAGTGGAGACTCAGGCTCAAGGTCTGCTGTCCTGCTGTGGCTGCCAGGGCAAATGTTGACACAGAGCCCTTCCTTTATGTCCCAAAAGCACAAACCTGCCTGGGACTGCTCAGTCAGGGACAGCCTGCTTAGAGCAGAGTTCCCCACAGACCCCCATGGAACCCCCATTCTCCACAGACCCCATGAAACCCCCACTCTCACACAGACCCCCATGGAACCCCCATTCTCTCACAGACCCCAGGGAACCCCCATTCTCTCACAGACCCCCATGGAACCCCCATTCTCCCACAGACCCCAGGGAACCCCCACTCTCCACAGAGCCCGTGGAACCCCCATTCTCCCCCTCCCCTTCCTCATGGCAGGCTGAGCAGCAGGTGCTGGGCAGGGCAGGACCATCCTGACTTCCCCTCAATGGCACTCTGCTTAATTCATAATTACAATTATCAGCAGCAACCTTGATTCTGGAGGCAAATAAAAGGCAAATATTTTCCTGATGGGTTGAGGAGTCTGTGAAAACCAAACAGCTGATAATTTAAGCAAGAGGGATATTCAGCTCTTATAATATAATCAGGGGCTGTGCAGCTCACATAATGTGCTAGACTCACTGCACTAATAAAAGATTCTCTTTCTAGTTGTATTTCTGCTCTGGCAGGAGAGGAGTGTACGTTAAAAAGAGCATTTCAAAGTTGCATCAAATTTAAATAGTCTCATTGCAGATTTCTTGGGGAAGTGAGGAGCAAAAATAGAGCTGGAAGTGAGGCGTGAAGAAGAGCTCTGTAAAAATAGTAAATGATGGCATTAAAATGGCTACAGGAAGGGAGGTGTCCTTGAGGAAGTAGGAGTGGAGTTAATCTGCTGTGAAGTTATTTGAAAACTCCCTGGGAATTGCAAGGGCCTCTGCAGGTTTGGGTTCCCCAGCTCCAAGGTGCTGCCCCAGAGGAGTGAGGCTGGGCTGGTGCAGGGCATGGAAACCTGGCTGTGCCTCGGGCGTTGCTCCAGTCTATCCAGGGTGTTCCAGTCTATCCAGGGTGCTCCAGTCTATCCAGGGTGCTCCAGTCTATACAGGGTGCTCCAGTCTATCCGGGGTGTTGCTCCAGTCTATCCAGGGTGTTCCAGTCTAAACAGGGTGTTCCAGTCTATCTGGGGCGTTCCAGTCTATCCAGGGTGTTCTCCCCCACTGCCAAAAGCACAAAAGTGGGGAAATCACGTGGCTTGTCACCAAATATTTGCAGGAGTCCTGTAGGGTCAGGTGCCAAATTTCAGCCAGCACACAGCTGTTGGAGGCTGTGCCAGGGCTCTGGGGGGCTCCGTGAGCTCCTCAACCTGCCCAGTGCTCCTGCACCGTGAGCAGGGATGGGACTGCCCTGGGACTGCTCTGCACCGTGAGCAGGGATGGGACTGCCCTGTATTGTGACTCTGAGCAGGGATGGGACTGCCCTGAACTGAGAGCAGGGATGGGATTGCCCTGGGACTGCTCTGCACTGTGAGCAGGGATGGGATTGCTCTGCACTGTGACTCTGAGCAGGGATGGGACTGCCCTGAACTGAGAGCAGGGATGGGACTGCCCTGTACTGTGACTCTGAGCAGGGATGGGACTGCCCTGGGACTGCTCTGCACCGTGAGCAGGGATGGGACTGCCCTGTACTGTGACTCTGAGCAGGGATGGGACTGCCCTGAACTGAGAGCAGGGATGGGACTGCCCTGGGACTGCTCTGCACTGTGAGCAGGGATGGGATTGCTCTGCACTGTGACACTGAGCAGGGATGGGACTGCCCTGCACTGTGACACTGAGCAGCGATGGGACTGCCCTGGGACTGCCCTGCACCATGAGCAGGGATGGGACTGCCCTGCTTACCGTGCTCCTTGCAAACCACCATCTGTTTTCCACAGTCTGGGTCAGCCATGGGGGTTACTGAGCCCAAACTCCCCAGTCTCAACAGATCTCTGACCATCTGGGTTTCAAGAGAGCTCTCACAGTTTCATTTTCATTTCTTTCAGACTTCACCTGTGCTATTAAAAATGGAGGCTGCAAGCACTTCTGCAGTCATCAGCCCCCACAGAAGGTTGTGTGCTCCTGTGCCCCTGGCTACAAACTGCACGAAGATGGAAAGTCCTGTGAACCTACAGGTTAGCTTTTAAACTGCTTTTAAGAGGTTTGGGTTCAAGTTTTCAAGGCCTTGTCCTGGATTTAGTGCAGGGCTTGAGGCTGCAGCTTCACAAAGGGCTAAAGAATAGCAGGTTCTTCTTGTGCTCCCCAGCTCTACCCTGCCCCTAGACCATGACAATACCTATAAACTCACTGACACATGCAAACCCAGCCCACCACAGCACAGCAAATTAACTGGGCATGAGCATCTCAGAAGCACATCTGGCAGAGAAGAGATTGAGCAGATAAACATTTTGCCATCTGAAGCCAGTTTGCCATTTGATGCTATGACATTTCTAACTGACTGCAGCAGGTTGCACACCCAAGCTGACATACAGGCACCTGCAGCAAGTTTGCACACCCAAGCTCACATACAGGCACCTGCACAGCAGGGTTGCACACCCAAGCTCACATGCAGGCACCTGCAGCATGTTGCACACCCAAGCTGACATGCAGGCACCTGCAGCATGTTGCACACCCAAGCTCACATACAGGTACCTGCACAGCAGGTTTGCACACCCAAGCTCACATACAGGTACCTGCAGCAGGTTTGCACACCCAAGCTCACATACAGGCACCTGCAGCAGGGTTGCACACCCAAGCTCACATACAGGTACCTGCAGCAGGGTTGCACACCCAAGCTCACATACAGGTACCTGCAGCAGGTTTGCACACCCAAGCTCACATACAGGTACCTGCAGCAGCGTTGCACACCCAAGCTCGCATACAGGCACCTGCAGCAGGGTTGCACACCCAAGCTCACATACAGGTACCTGCAGCAGGTTTGCACACCCAAGCTCACATGCAGGTACCTGCACAGCAGGGTTGCACACCCAAGTTCACATGCAGGCACCTGCAGCAGGGTTGCACACCCAAGCTCACATACAGGTACCTGCAGCAGGGTTGCACACCCAAACTGACATGCAGGTACCTGCAGCAGGGTTGCACACCCAAGCTCACCTGCACAGGGCAGCTCTGTCAGCTGCCCCAGGGAGCAGTGACCTCCTGAAAGGGCTGGCTGCCAGCAGTCAGTTTGGGAAGGATCCTGGGCTGGGAATCCTGTGAACAGAGGATCTCATCCTGTGTTGCCCAACAATGCTGTATCACTTTCACTGGACCAGAAAGGTTTACAGTCAGCAAGAAGATTGTCTTTCAGGTTGGGTGATTGTCCTTCCTGCAAAAGCTTTGTTTTGTTGGCTCTGAAACCTTCCTTTCATAGGCTGAGCCTGCAGGTACCACTTTCCATCACTCAGCACTCGTTTGAGTCCTGTCCCTAAAGTGAGCTGTTTAAAAATAAAGGATGAAGTCTCAGTAGGCCACACTCACATCTGATTTTACACTAATGTTTGTTTGCTCAGTGCTTCTGAGAGCTTTTCAGATGAAAGACAATGCCTGGTGCTATTTACTATTTTGACTGCCACCACCAGCAGGAATTCAGCACACGCTGCGTGGGAGAGCAACGGGAAGAGCTCGTGTGAAACGAGCCTGCAGATGAGTTCTTCATTAACAGAGGAAACATTCAACTCTAGGAAGAGTTTATTAATGTTTTCCTCACCTTGGTGCCAAGCAGGATTATCTGTACAATTGGCAGCTGTTATTTCCTGCCCTGTCCCAGCTGGCAGTTCATTGCTCTGGGGTCACTGCTCTGGAAGTGCCCAGCACAGGATTCCAGGTATGCAGCACACATCCTGCCAAGGGCAGGCACAGCTGCCCCGGCCCGTCAGGCACAGGTGCTCCACACAAACTTTTTCACTTTTGAAGCTGCTCAGATGTCATTTCCAAAGCCCAGAAACAACCAATGCTTTTGCTGTGTTTCCATATCACTCACACTGGGGCTCCAAGGCACGGGGTGCCCATGCTCAGCCCACAGCCCTGAGCTGGTCCCAGGCTGTGCTGAGGTGAGGGTTTCCCTGCTCCCTCCCCTCAGCACAGTTTGGGGACCCAAACAGCCACTTTGCTGGTGGCTGTAGGGTGTGCCACGGCCGGCCCCGGTGCGCCCCTTCCTCTCGCAGTGCCGTTCCCCTGCGGGAGGATCACGGCTCCCGAGGCCCAGAGGAAGCTGACGCGCTCCATGAACACCTTTGAGCACTGGAACAGCACGGGCGAGGAGCCCGAGGAGGGCCCCGAGGATGGCCCCAAGGAGGGGCAGGGCCCCGAGGAGGGCCAGGACAATGCCACGGAGAGCAGCACCACCGCAGCCCCCACGAGGATCACACCCGTGCTCAGGACGGGCACGCGCGTCGTCGGCGGCTCGGACAGCATGAAGGGAGAGGTGCCCTGGCAGGTACAGCCTTTGCAAACCTTCTGGGACCCCAGCAGCACAGAGCATCCTGCCTTTGAACACCCAGAGCCTGGCTCTGGGGTTAGGCTGGCAATAGCCTCAGGCCCAGCAGGAGCACAGCTCCTTCCCACACACACTTCTATGTGTGTAGAAAAAGCAACAAAACTTGCCTGCGTGGGGCTCTCCTCTGGCAAAGAAAGCCACAAGTCAGAATCACAGCAGCTTTACCCAGTGGGGCACAAAGGGTTGAGCTACAGCAGCAGATCGCCTGGTAGTCCATGAATGTGCCAAAAGTAAGCTGGGAGGGAAGGGAGTTTTGCAAGGAGCAATGCAACTCATTTTTTGGCTCCATCAGTTGCAGCAGATCATAGAATCACCCAACAGTTTGGGTTGGAAGGAACCTTAAAGATCACCCAGTTCCAGCCCCCAGCTGTGACCAGGGCCACCTTCCACTGCTCCAGGCTTACCCAGACTCCAGAGTGAGATTTGCCCTGCTCCCACAGGTTCTGCTGGTGAACAGCCAAGGCGAGGGCTTCTGCGGCGCCACCATCATCAACGAGAAGTGGCTGGTGACAGCAGCACACTGCCTGAAGCCAGGCTTCACCGACAACCTCACTGCTGTGGCAGGTGAGCACCTGGGCACGAGGGGAGGGATGGGCACAAGGCACAGCACAGGGCACTGAGCACAGCGAGGGGCAGCAGCAGGACTCGAGCTGCTGTGGGGTCTGACTCGAGCTGCTGGGGGCACAGAGGCCCCAGCTGAACCAGAACCCTTCACCAGCCTGGTCCTGCAGGTGCCAGCACCTCTGGCGGGAGCAGCGAGCCGGGTCTGCCTTGGTGCCACAGCCACAGTGTGAGCACAGGTCAGCCTGGCCATGGGCGAGCTCACCTGAGCCAGAGGCTCATCCAGCCAGCTTTAAAGCCCGGTGGAAGAAGCCTTCCCCTCCCCTAGGCTTCTTTGTTTCTCCATTTTCACCCCTGAATCACATATTCGTGTCCCCAGCAATAGCAAGCACCTCTAACGTAAGGAAAGGCAGCCGAAAGTCTCCCCCACGTTTCTCTTGCGTTTGGGCTGTAGGAACAGCCTGGGAGGGAGGGAGCTGCCATTCCCACCGTGCCCACCGAGCCCCGCCGAGCCCGCAGCACCCGCTCACCTCAGGCTGGCTCCGTACCGGCTCCGCAGGTGATGCTCGGTGCCGCCGGTTCCGGAGAGCCCGGGAAGAGCCCGGCGGGGCCGGGGGAGCCCCCGCAGCACGGCCCGAACGCCCCGGGGGCTGCGGGACGGTGCCCGGCAAACGCCATCCTTAATGTCCTTAATGCTGCTCAGCCTGCGGGGGATGCGGCCCCAGGTGCTGCCCCTTCACCCACCTGAGCACCGCCCTGCCTCTCCCCACCTGTTACACAAGGCGGGGTAACAGGCTGCAGGCACCGTGATCACGGCATCCCGCAGCTGCCGGTACCGGTACCGCGATCACGGCATCCCGCAGTTGCAGGCACCGCTATCAGAGCATCCCGCAGGTGCCGATACCGGTACCGCGATCACGGCATCCCGCACTGCCGTCACAGCATCCCGCAGGTGCCGGTACCGGTACCGCGATCACGGCATCCCGCACTGCCACCACAGCATCCCGCAGGTGCCGGCAGCGGCCGAGGGCAGCTGAGCCTCGGGCAGGCACAGGGGCACTTGTGAGCATCAGCGGTGGCATCGCTGCCCTCCCGCGCCCCATCCTACCCCTGGGGCGTTTAGAAAGGCGAGGTTAAGGTTTCTTTTCACTAATACATTATTTATTTTAGACCTGTATTTTTCATCAGCAAGTTTTGCCCCCTTTGCTGCACAGGTGACATTCCCTTACCTCTCTCTGAGGGTGCTAAATGCCCAGAACAGGCACTTTGCTGTTAGCTCTGGCAAAAGCATCTGCATCTTTGCTGCCTGGCTGGATGGTGTGTGCCCAGTGTCACACCTGGGTAGTGCCGGGGGCTGAGATAGGAGGGAACCTGCAGGTGCCTCTGATGAGGAGCCAGCAGCCTGGCCAGAGCAGCCTCAGAGCCACCTGAGGGCTCAGCCCTCTGGGCTGGCCTGGAGTGGCACAGGCTGGCACCAGCAGAGCACGGTGCTGCCACAGCCCTCTGCAGCCTCTGGGCTGGGCTGGAGTGGCACTGGCACTGGTTGGCATCAGCAGAGCACGGTGCTGCCACAGCCCTCTGCAGGCCCTGGGCTGGGCTGGAGTGGCACTGGCACTGGTTGGCACCAGCAGAGCACGGTGCTGCCACAGCCCTCTGCAGGCCCTGGGCTGGGCTGGAGTAGCACTGGCACTAGGCTGGCTCCAGCAGGGCACAGTCCCTGGTGCTACCCCTGGGCTGGGCTGGGCTGGCACCAGCAGGGCACGGTCCCTGGCGCTGCCCCTGGGCTGGGCTGGGCTGGCTCCAGCAGGGCACGGTCCCTGGTGCTGCCCCTGGGCTGGAGTGGCGCTGGCACTGGCTGGCTCCAGCAGGGCACGGTCCCTGGCGCTGCCCGGGCACCCAGCCCCGCCGCTCTGTGCAGGTGAACACGACGTCAGGAGCGATGACCACACGGAGCAGCTGCGCAAGGTGGTGAGGCTGCTGCCCCACCCCACCTACAACGCCTCCATCAACGAGTACCACAACGACATCGCCCTGCTGGAGCTGGACCAGCCGCTCACCTTCAACAGCTACGTGACGCCGGTGTGCCTGGGCAGCCGCGAGTTCACCAACGCCCTCCTGAAGCAGGGCGTGGGCACCGTCAGCGGCTGGGGCACGGTGCTGTTCCGCGGCCGCATGGCCACCACCCTGCAGGTGCTCAGGGTGCCCTTCGTGGACCGGCCCACCTGCCTGAAGAGCACCTCCACCAGCATCCTGCAGAACATGTTCTGTGCGGGGTTCCCCAGCGGCGGCAGGGACACGTGCGAGGGGGACAGCGGGGGACCCTACACCACCGAGATCGAGGGCACCTGGTTCCTCACGGGCATCACCAGCTGGGGCGAGGAGTGCGCCCTGCCCGGCAAGTACGGCGTCTACACCAGGGTCTCCAAGTACGTCAAGTGGATCAAGCAAACCACGAAGCTCCCCTGAGCCCGGGGAGGAGCGCTGAGCCCTGCTGGGGAGGCTGCACCACGCTGGAGGATGGACTGGGGACGTGCAGAGGGACCACGGCAATCCCCGTGGCTTTGAGAGACCATGGCATTTCAATAAACGTTTCTGGATGAAATAACTTCTGCTCTTGGAAGGCTGAAGTTCAGAGAATGCAATGAAAATGTGGTAATAAGGAAATAAAAAGCCCTCAATGACTCACGGCTGCATTTCTGAATACACTGGTGCTGCTGGGGTGGTGTAAGTCCCCAAATCCCAAATGCAGGGGTTGGTGGATCAGCAGGGGAATGGCTCACACATGTCCCAGGCCAGTGTGGCACCAGCACTGCCCACAGCTGGCACAGCAGTGTGGGCAAGGGAAGCCCAGCAGGCACTGCTGCCCCAGCAGCACCCCACGAGGAGCCCACGAGGGAGGTGAGCACACACAGCAGTGCAGCCACAATGCTCCCAAACAGAGGTTTGCACATGGAGGACAGGCTGGGGACACCCTGACCCTGCTGGGATGGATATAAGGGACACTGGGGACACCCTGAGCTGTGCTGAGATGGGTGCAGGGGACACTTGGGACACTCTGACCCTGCTGGGATGGATGCAGGGGACACTGGGGACACCCTGACCCTGCTGGGATGGATCCAGGGGACACTGGGGACACTCTGACCCTGCTGGGATGGATCCAGGGGACACTGGGGACACTGTGAGCTGTGCTGGGATGGGTGCAGGGGACACTGGGGACACCCTGACCCTGCTGGGATGGATCCAGGGGACACTTGGGACACTCTGACCCTGCTGGGATGGATGCAGGGGACACTGGGGACACCCTGAGCTGTGCTGGGATGGGTGCAGGGGACACTTGGGACACTCTGACCCTGCTGGGATGGATGCAGGGGACACTGGGGACACCCTGACCCT
>JAWWMS010000248.1:587082-609276 GCA_035048045.1 Chlorospingus semifuscus
TGGGATGGATGCAGGGGACACTGGGGACACCCTGACCCTGCTGGGATGGCTCCAGGGGACACTGGGGACACCGTGAGCTGTGCTGGGATGGGTGCAGGGGACACTGGGGACACCCTGACCCTGCTGGGATGGATCCAGGGGACACTGGGGACACCCTGACCCTGCTGGGATGGATCCAGGGGACACTGGGGACACTCTGAGCCAGGGCAGGCTTCAGCAGCTGCTCTTTCAGACTTCACTATGAGTGCTAAGGTGCCTCTCCCACTCTCACTGCCACTGCATCCAGCAAGAAACTAATTGGATCATCTGCCACTGCTTACCTTAAAATCAAAATGCATGTAAGAAGGTTTTAAGTCGTTCCAAGGAAATGAAATAAAACCAACACTGTGAGCACTTTTTTTTCCCTCTGGAATTATAGCAGATGTGTATTTGAACAGAATAGCATATTCTCAGATGGATTTATTTAACAAGTTTTTAATCTTTAAATATAGATTTAACACATTTTTACAGGTACATATACAATATAGTTCATTTAAACTTGCAGTCAGAGAAAATTCTCTACTGTAATTTATACATATACATGGAGAGCCTAGTTCAACAGCATACTCAGGGGAACATACCATGTGTGCAAAGTTTCAAATGTTAAAAACCTCAGACTGTACATTCAGATTTGCAGAACTTATCAACCTCATAAATTAATAAAAGCTTAGATTTAAAACTATGGAAGACAAAAAAGATTAAAATCATTCAATATGCAATGTGTGCTATGTTTCAGACAAATATTTACATTGTACCTCAAAATGTGTACTGTTACCACAAGAATTGTAACCACTAGAAAGAGCCCCAACAGTAATTAAGACTTTCCCACCTCATTAGTGCATTGTGATTGATTTGGAAGCAGAGGAACAGAGCCTTCAGTGGTTGCACTGTGGCTCCAGTGAAGGACACGGGATGTGCTGGCTCTGGTGCTGCTCAGCTCAGACTCAGCTGGGCCTGGCTCTGAGGGGGCTCAGGGCTCACCCCAGTCCTGGAGGAGCAGCCACTGGGGACTGGGGAGCCCCAGGCCACCCCAGCCAGCAGCTGCTCCACACAACAACAGGCACAAAACAAACCCAGCACGTTCTGACTGAACCTGTGCCTAAGGACCAGCTCACAAATGAAAATCAGATCATAAAGGTCCCCCTTTAGTCCATGGAATAAACATTTCCTTTGGCTGGGGCACAGCAAACTCACTACTGCATGCACACCATTAACCTGCTCTCCACACACTCAGCTGCTCTTTGCACACATCTGCTCAAAAGTTCAAGCCACCTGTACCTACCTATGTTCTACAAAAGCAAAACTAGACAAAGAAACACAAAATTAAATTATCAGTCTTCAACATTCTTTTTCCCTTCTCAAAAATTCAATAGATACATTATTGTTAAAGATGCTGAAAAAGTCTTATCACAAGAACATCCTTAGTGCAAACATGGACATTTAGCTCGGATCTATGGCACGTGTTCCAAAGGTACATACATTAATGTAAACTTCAACACTTGCTAGATACAGGTTTCAGCCCTGGGACGCTTTGGGACCCTAAGTGATTGGTGACAACCCTGAGGTGTCAGTTTGAGCTGACCCAGACCCCACTGAAATCACGGAGGCTGACTGCAGTGGGCTGGAGTCAGGCCCTAAGTGCAAAAAGAGGATCTTTAGTGTTATTGCTTCCTCACGTGGAGTCAGCCAGATGATGCTCTTACAGAACATTACATTCACACAGCTGAAGCAGATAGTTAAGAAAAATCCACCCATAAAATCAATTAAGCAGGACATACAGCTCTTGGTTTGGTTTTTTTTTCTTTTTGGTTTACCAAAACTCAACTCTTGTTTGCAACTTCAACACTCGTCAGCTGGTAAGTAGGCAAAACCTACTTCAACCTGCAGAGGAGATTTCAAGCATCTAAACAAAGTGTCAGGAAACCGCAGTGTACTTCTCTGATGAAACATGATGTATGTCATGGAAAAACAGCAGGAAAATGAATAAAATACCATCATTTCCACAGGCAAAAAAAACCAAAGAGCAGAGAATGGCTTCCTTTATGAGCATGAGAAGCTGCTTAGGACCCCGGTCCCACTCAGTGCAGATGAGGCGGTGGAGGTCTGTGAATGTGATGAACAGGACAGGACAGCTCCAACTACTGTGCTATTTCTCTGTAACACTGAGCTGAAAGCTTCCCAAGAGCATCGAAAATGGGATGCTGCTAGTTCACCCTCAGTTCAAGGGGAACTAAACTTTCTGGTGTTACACAGGGCAGCATCTATAAAGTAATGGAGAATGGTGTTAATATTAAAGCATCTGATTCCAAGAAAGACATTGTTCCCTGTAATCATGTAACATTTGTATAACAGAAAAAACCAAATGCACTCCTGCATTTCTCCCTAAAAGCTGAACTCCCACTGGCTTCAGTGAGAGCCTTGACTAAGGCAGGACCACAGGGTTTGACTCATTTCCATCACCTATCACTTCATTATCACAGCAAGGCCA
Organism: Chlorospingus semifuscus; assembly: GCA_035048045.1. Taxonomy (NCBI): domain Eukaryota; kingdom Metazoa; phylum Chordata; class Aves; order Passeriformes; family Passerellidae; genus Chlorospingus; species Chlorospingus semifuscus. Next base: position 589,610 of record JAWWMS010000248.1, read on the forward strand.
GCTGAAATCTTCTCTAGGCTCTTTATGTTGTCAGGCTGGAGATGGTTTCTGGGTTACCAAAGAGCTGCAGGGTGTAGGAGAGACCCTGCTTTATGCTTCAAAGGCTAAAAAAATCAGCGTTGCCTCTAAGGGACCCTGTGTGGACACAAGAGCCTGTGGCTGCAGTCACTGAAAGGTGTGAGAGGCAGGGAAGGAGCTGTGCTGCAGCTGCCAGCTGTGGTGGCACTGCAGCCAGAGCGTGGGCACAGCTGGCACCTTCCTGCCAACATGGCACAGCAGCCAGAGCGTGGGCACAGCTGGCACCTTCCTGCCAACATGGCACTGCAGCCAGAGTGTGGGCACAGCTGGCACCTTCCTGCCAACATGGCACAGCAGCCAGAGCGTGGGCACTGCTGGCACCTTCCTGCCAACATGGCACAGTAGCCTGCCAAAGCTGGAGCCACAGGCAGGAATAGCCTGGCCAGGCAGGTCCAGGGTGGCCAGGGGCATGGAGAATCCCCAGGGATTGTGCAGGGGGCACAGGACAATCCCAGTGCCCTACCCAGTGAGGGCACAGGACAATCCCAGTGCCCTGTCCAACAGGGACACAGGACAATCCCAGTGCCCTGCCCAGGGGCATGGAGAATCCCCAGGGATTGTGCAGGGGGCACAGGACAATCCCAGTGCCCTGCCCAGTGAGGGCACAGGACAATCCCAGTGCCCTGCCCAGGGGCACAGGACAATCCCAGTGCCCTGTCCAACAGGGACACAGGACAATCCCAGTGCCCTGCCCAGGGGCACAGGACAATCCCAGTGCCCTGCCCAGGGGCACAGGACATGCAAGCTCAGGCCTTCAGGCAGTGCCAGCTGTGCAAACCTCTGCTCAGCTTCATGGCATGGAGAGCAGGCACAGGGGATCCCCCCGAGGCTTGGAGGAGAGGATTTGGCAAGCAGGATGTTAAATAAGCTAGGAGAGGGTCTGGCATGTGGAACAGGAGCCTGTGCCCACCTTAAACCACCAGAATGGCTTGGGCAGGGAGAGAGCTCAAAGGGAATCTGGTTCCTGGTGCTGCAGTGCAGCTGAGAGGTGAGACCTTCCTCCTCCTCACTGGCACAGACCTGCCAGTGCTGCCCACTGTGACCCTGGCACTCTGCCCACCAAGGGGCATGCAGAAATGCTTTGTCTCCTGCTCCAGGGCAGAAGGGAGCTGGGATTGTAGTGCTGGAGCCCCAACCTTCCCTGACATGAGGAGATAATCTTGCCTCTCTGTGTTAATTCATGGAAAAGCCAAGCCAGTTAACCAGGCAGTGCCTGACCACCTGCAAGGCAGCTGAAACCCCCAACACATGGGTGAGCCTCAGCAGCAGTACATTCTGAGTATTGCTCTCTCTGAGCACAGTTCTCTCCAAATATGCTTCATTTAGAGCTCTGCATGTTACCACCTGCAATACAAAACTGCTCCTTCATCATGCACATTAAAAAAATCCACCATGGGTTTGCACAGCAGAGAGAATAAATCTGTCTGGAAGGAAGCAGCAGGGACTAATCTCAGAACTTACAGCTAGAAGCACAGCAGAAGGAAAACTCATTTCCAAAATGCTCTCCAAGCCAGCCACCTTCCTCCCAGGGAACTCATGGCTCATGTCCAGGCCAAGATTTACAAGAGGACCGTGGATTTGCAAAGCTGGGAAGCGAAGCATTGACCAAATACCCCTCTGCTCACTTAAAATGGACAGCAAAGAGTTCCCTGGAACTTCATGACGATCTGCATTGGCTCAACACTGGAATCATTAGCAGGAGGGGAGAGGAACAGCCTGTGGGCATGCAGATATCAGCCATCCTGTGGTGGGCCACAGGATAAATCCAAGGAGAAACGTGAAGGTAAGGGAACCATTTATTCTATTCAGATAAAGGCTGTGCCCTGACAAAAATCCCAAACCCCGGATTTGTGTCAATTCTGCTGTGAAATTCTGTGACTGGACACAGAGTTTTAATTAGAGGAACCTGGAGCTGAGCAGTAAGACAGGCACTGCCCCCACAAACGCCAAAGTGCCTCTCCCCCAGCACTGATGTGACTCCAGCACTCCCCAAGCCCCTGGGGATCCCACAGTGTTAATCAAGTTTACATTGCTGACATGCAAAGCAGCAGCTCAGCGCAGGCAGCTCACAGTCCCTGAGGGAGCTGAGGCTGCTCCTGCCCTGCCTGGCTCCACCAGCCTGGCTGCCTGATCTCCTCTGCTGACTGGAGCAAGAGCTCCATCTCCTGAAGCAGCAGCAGAGAGCCCAGCCCAGAGTCACTGCAGCGTGAAGGGACCAGCCCAGGGTAAAGGCAATTGCTGAGCGCAGAAGCACTGCATGAAAATCAATTTTCAGAGTGCAAGTTGCTTATGGCTGTAAGGACACAGTGCTGGAAAGCTCTAGGAATAGCTCTAGGAAACAGCAGGAGAACACCCCACATCATCCCCCAGTATTTCCTGGTGTGTGCAAGGTTAGAATCGTGCCTTGGGACTGCGGGCACCAGCAGAAACAGCAAAGAGAACAGTTACCTTCACATGGAAAACAGCCCCAGTGCTCCCAGAGCCTGGGACACAGCTCGGGGGTACCTGGGCAGGGGCGTGGCACTCACAGGAGGCATTTCTGTGGTTTCACCCTGTGCAATTCCCCTCAGCTTGTACTCAGCAACTTTATAAACAGTCCGGAGCTGACAGTCTCTAGGTTTTGGGGACATGACCACTGACAGTGCAAATCAGGGTTCAAAGTTTCCCAGCACCTTTTTTGAGATGCATTCTCAGCTGGAAAACCCTTCTGCATAGGACCTGGTGAGATGGGGTAGCTATACATGGAGAGAAGATCAAGGGAGCCATAACTGCATAGTGCCAGTGAACTCTGAACAGTGGTTAGCAAACTACCCCTTACAGAAAATCAGCAAACCTTCAACCTGTGAGATGTGACTGCCCTGCAACAAAGGGGATAAAACATACCTTCCTGTAGAGGAAGGATTTCACTGAAAAACATCAAAAAACTATCATGAGTTGACTGGAATTCTGAGCCTTTCAGATGGCTTCCTTCACCTTCATCAAAAAATGTATTCTGACAGAAAGAAGTATTTAAAGAGAAATCTCCTTGCAAGATTTGCTTCATACAGTTATAGCTAGTAATTTTAATTTATTTTTTTAATGGACTAAGTCTGTGTGGGCTTCCTGAGCTGTTCCATCTCCAGCCCTGGTGTCCCATTTGCTGAGGACAGTGTGGTGATGAGGCAACACATGGAGCAGTGACATGGCAAGGGCAACAGGCTGCTCTTAAGGCATTTTCTTGTGTCATCTCTTATGCTTCCCTGTCTATTGCTATGTACATTTACAGCTAGAAAATGAGAACTCCAAGCCTTTGGCTGAAACCTGTTTATAATGAACTTTCTCTAGGGTGGATTGACCAGCAGGCAGCAGTGAGGGCAGGAGTGAGGCAGCAGGGAGGAAGTATTGCCTTAGAGTGCTGGGGTCAGGCCTCGATGTCTTTAGCAGCAGCAGGAGGAGATTTGGCTTAGGTACCTCCTGCTCCACAGGAGGTGTGAGCTACAGCAGGGAGGAGGAAAACAGTCCTGGAATCCCTGGTCAGACTCCGTCTCTTCTCCCCGGTCTTCTACCCAGTGCTCTTGCAATGAAATCTACGTTTTTAAATGCTTGGTTTTAATTTACTCGTGCCTAAAGTCTCAGAAACATCTTAAACAAACAAACCAAAAAAGCTTAATTTACTACTTTTGCAGGCTTTTTGGAATAGCTGCTTGCTTTCCTATTATTCCAGCAGAGGCATAAGCAGCCAGATTTAGTAGATCAAGTGTAATGCAAATGGCTTAAAAGACCTGGTTTGAGCTATGGGGTATTTCTGCTAGGCGTGCTATCAAATACCTGCAACTTTGGCATTCCGAAACCTGCAGTCCCCGACCACAATCTGCAGACTGTGCACAGGGATCCAGCCTTCTTTCCTTCTGTTGAGGTTCTTCACCAGCCTTGGGATGACAGCAGCATTAGGAACAGAAGCCAACCCACCCAGAGCAGTTTGGTGAGGTCGTGCTCCCCACAGCTGGGGTGCAAGCAGCAATTTACCCCAAGCAGGGAAGCATTTTAACAGGGCCTGGCCATGTGCTTAAAGCATTCTTCCCACCTCAATTTAGGAACCTAATTAAAAAGCCTACACCTCTGTAGACAGGACTCCCTCTCAAGTCATCCTGCCCTAGACCTCCAGAGATGCCAGCTCAGGAAAACTGGCTACTGAAGGAGTCAAGGGTAATTATTTTTCTCACTCCTCTGCCATTTAGACTGATAGGATGATTTTAGTCAGGGTACTGTAAGTGAATTCAAACCAAGATTTAGGCAGCTGGAAATACTCATGCTCACAAGTGACAACCCTCTGTCTCACTCATGCAGTGAAATTTGTGCTGACAAAAAGCTTGGTGTGAGAAATCTCTGATGGCACTGGCTGGAGCCCCCAGCAGAGGTGAACTTTCAGCAAACCTGAGATGCTTTGCATCTGCTTTTGCTAACAACTGAATTTTCCAAAATGCAATGGGACTAGATGATCCTTGCAGATCCCCTGCAACTGAAATATTCTGTTTTATCCCCTTGAAGTGCAGGGGCTGTAGCTCTCAGCCAAGAATCCTGCACGGGGCATTGACATCTGTGCATCCTGCACAAACCTGAGCCAGGTTCCTGCCAACATCACCCTTCCCACACCCCAAACAGGACTTTGGCACACTGGGCTGGCTGAGAGCTGCTCAGAACCATCCTGCAAAGGGAAGAGCCAGAACCCTCAGCCAAACTGCTGTAAGCCTCAGGAGGGGCAGGCTGCCCCCAGCCCAGGGTGGTCCAGCAGGCCCAGGGGGGCTCCCAGGGGATGCTCCCAGCTCTGAGGGGTTCCCTTGTGAGCCTTTACAGCTTTACACACAACAGAAACGGTCTGCAGCCATCCCCAGTGCAGGGAACACTCCTACAGCTGTCTGAGGGAGGCAAACACCCTGCAGTCACTCACTGAGGCTGTCAGTAACCCCAGAGGGACACAGCCTGGAGCTGAGCTGGGATGGACAGCGGGAAGCACTGTCTGAACTGGGGACAGCATGGCAAGAGGGGTGTGAAGGTGTTGGGGAAACCCAGCTCAGGCAGAGACCCATGGCCAGGGGAGTCCTGACTTGTTTCCCCAGGCTATGCCAGTGGGGATGGCTCTAGTCTGGGCAGGAGAATGAATTCTCCACTTTCTGGAATGGCCTAAAGCTCAGCCAGGAGCTGCATGAGTGCATCACCAGGCAAGTGACATTTGAAGGGACTGCCCTGCAGGCTCTTAGAGATAAGGCAAAGGAATCCTGAAATACCTACCACTGTCCCTCACCATCTTCATGCAAGAGCTGAATTTCATCCCCATTTTTCACCAGCAGGTCCTCTGAGCCTCTCCTCTTGCAGTCTGCAAGGGCTTTGTATTTTCCTGGAGACTGTGGTAGAGAGAAAAACTTGCATTATTTAGCTGCATTGTGTATCATGCAGCTGTGAGTCTGACTGCTGCAGGGAATGTGGCAGAGCCCTACCAGCGACCTGAATCAGAATTATTCAAGAAACTCTGGCTGAGACATCCTCTCATTGCCCACACTGAGATATGGAGTTTCTGAGGGACGTGGCCAAGACAGAAGCATTGTCAGTGAGGAGAACAGGCAGAGTGAGCCCCCGGGATGTCCCATCACCTACCAGCTGGGTGCCCTCCTCCTCCTCGGTGTCCGAGCAGTTGGACAGCTCCTGCTGGCCCGCCCACTCCTCCAGCCCCTCGCAGATCTCCAGGGACTGGGACATTCCTGGCCAGCCTGCAACACACCGGGGCTCAGCCTGGGCCAGCAGCCCCAGAGAGGCCCCAAGGGGGGAAAAGGGGCCCTACCTCTGTGGGGTTTGCTCTGGGGGGACAGCAGCACCGGGCTGGTGCGCTCCGAGTCGTTCTCCTCCGAGCTGATGGAGGCTCTCTGCTGCTTCCTGAGGGGGCAAAAGGACAGAATTAGTCCCAGCTTTACCTCCCCAATGAGCACCAACCCCACGAGGGCTTGTCAAACGGGTAGAAATAACCCTGGTACCTCTCAGTGTATGTTTGACCTCTCAGTGTATGTTTGACCTCTCAGTGTATGTTTCTGTGAAGATTAAGCATTTAGTACCCAGTTCCCAATCTTTTTGGGAGGGGAATGAAGCTGCTGCAGTGTCTCTGCCCTGAATGAGAGCCCTGTCTCTGCTCTGCTCCATCTGCAGAGGGGCTGCAGCTCAGCTGAGCTGCCAGGCTCAAGGGTGTGTCCCTGCAGACCTTGTCTCCAGGCCAAGGGCACCCAAGGGTGAGCAGCAGCACAGCCCTGCTGTCCCCTCCCCGGGACAGGGACAGGGCCAGCAGCAAGCTCAGGGTGCCCCAATGGGAGGGCACCCAGCCCAGCCTAGCCCAGGCCAAGCCAGCCCAGCACTCGCCTCTCCCCCAGCTGGGAGGAGAGTGGGACCCAGTCCAGTCCAGCCTGGCCCAGCCCAGGCCTGACCCAGCACTCAACCTGTCCCCCAGCTGCGAGGAGAGCGGGAGCTGATCCCAGCCTGGCCCAGCCCAGCCCAGCCCAGCCCAGCCCAGCACGGACCTGTCCCCCGGCTGCGAGGAGAGTGGGAGCTGATCCCAGCCCAGCCCAGCCTGGCCTAGCCCAGCACGGCCCAGCCCAGCCCAGCACGGCCCAGCCTAGCCCGGCCCAGCCCAGCCCGGCCTAGCCCAGCACTCACCTGTCCCCCGGCTGCGAGGAGAGTGGGAGCTGATCCCAGCCCAGCCCAGCCCGGCCTAGCCCAGCACGGCCCAGCCCAGCCCGGCCTAACCCAGCCTGGCCTAGCCCAGCACTCACCTGTCCCCCGGCTGTGAGGAGAGTGGGAGCTGATCCCAGCCCGGCCTAGCCCAGCCCGGCCTAGCCCAGCCCGGCCCGGCCCGGCCCAGCCTGGCCCGGCCCAGCCTGGCCCGGCCCAGCCCGGCCCGGCCCAGCCCAGCCCGGCCCAGCCCAGCACGGCCCAGCCCAGCACTCACCTGTCCCCCGGCTGCGAGGAGAGCGGGAGCTGCTCCGAGCATGAGCCAGGTTGCTGCTTCTCCCCTGCTGCAAGGGCAAACACAGCTTCAATCCAGTTCTCTACTGCCGCTCTCACACTTGGAGCATTGCTTTAAAAATGAGGCCTTTGGTACAACCCCACCGGCTTCTGCTCAGAGGAACACAGACCTATGGGCTCTTGCAAAGCACAGAGTTAATTATGATTAAGGTGGCATGTTAGCACAAACCCAACACTGAGCATGCTCCTGAGGACCATGAGATGCTCCCAATTAGGCATCTGGTTTGTATCTTGCTGCATTAAACCTAGGATAACAAATAGGAAATAATGTCCAAGGTAATGACAACCAAAAAAATGTACTTCTGTGATTCATTTTCACATCAGCACCCACTTTTTACTGCTCCAAGTTCTGTTATTTCCCTGCAATGTAAGGCCTCACTCCAGCATTTTGCTACCAGGCTCTAACAATTAACTCTCCAGAGAGAATTAGTGGACTTGAAGATCAGCAATGTGCCAACAGGAAAGCTTCTGCTGCAGAATGAAAGCCACAGAGAAATCGAGCAAATGTACCTTTTATAAGCTCTTGCTGCTTGAACAAAATTTTTCTTATTTCATTCAACCATGCCATCTTCAGATCTACTGTTTGGGCCTGGAAGAAGAGAAAATTGTCTGAATTTTGAATTAAGAGTCATCCATTATAACGTAGGAATAAAACCTTACTTTTCTATGCTGTAATTATCTGAAATCCCCTTTTTCCCCAAAGCCACTACTAAATTTTAAACAGTCTTGATCTTTTAAAATTGATGATTCCCATTAGATCCAGGCAAGGCACAGTGGCAATTGTAGAGCTATCACTACAAGCAGGGAGATCAATGAGACATTTTCTTCCCACAGCTCTGAGGATGTGCAAACACCCAGATTCTGAAGGGACAAACCTGCACCACGTACACCTCCTCTCTCCCACTGTACCAGATCTCAAATTTCCGATGGTCTCCTTTCACATTCTCAGTTATCCCAACTGCATTCATCTGCAAACCCAAACAAACAGAAAATTAAACACAGCCCAAAGCTCCCTCTTCCCCAGGAATGCAGACTTTGGCAGCAAGTGAAACTGTTTGCACTGAATTTACCATGTTGCATCAATTTCAATTTACGTAGCAACTGGAAGTCATTATCTGTCCTCGTTCCTCCTGACTTTCTATCAGCTGCATTTTGGATGAGCTTTCCACAACAAATCAATGGACCTTTGGGAACTTCATTTGAGAACCAGTGCAACCAACTGAAGCATCATCTCAGCTGCCTCTTTCTGCACAGAATGTCTCAGATTTTGCAAATGAAGATTTAGAAATAGGTGACATGTTATAATACATGTTATTTTGTAAATATGTTACATGTTACAATACACATTATTTATCCACACAGATTATTTCTTTCCAAAAGCAGGGGTAATTTTTGGGGTGCCCCAAGCCTGGCTTGCAGCTGAATGCTGCTTTACTCATCATCCCCAACCACTTCTGACAGTTTGGATGAAACACCAAAGGCCCAAATCCTTCAGGACCTGCACAGTGTGACCCACCTGAACCAAGCTCAAACCATGATTAGAGACAAGAAACTCTTCAGCAACAGGAGAGCTCTGCCCTCCCCCCTGAGCAGGCCACAAAGCTGAAACCTGCTGCAATACCTGACAGCACAGGAACCATCCTCTCCCTCAAAGCAGGGTTTGCTGGCAATTATTCACTGATTAAGGCATGGCCAGAAATAGCTCCAGTATCCCACTTCCATGTTTTGGAACAGATGTAATAATAAAGGTATCATCTATCATAAATTATTCACGCAGACTGGATCAGACAAATCCACTATAAACACAAACAAACCCTCAGAAATAACATCTGTTCACCAGGGCTGTTCCTCCCTGGCAATGTGTGCGTGCCCAGGTCTGAAAGCCCTGGATGATTTACAGCACAGGTGCCATGGACAAATGCTCTGTTCCAACTGTTTCATGGTGCTGCCCCTTTCCAGGGACAGGAGCAGCCCCAGGGAGCAGGAACCAAGCTGCTCCTGACAGCACAGAAACACTGAGGCTGGAACAGACCCCGAGACCATCGAGCCCAGCCACGAACCCAGCCCTGCCAAGGGACACTGACCCTGTCCCCAAGTGCCACCTGCACAGGGCTTTAAACCCCTCCAGGGATGGGGACCCCTGCCCTGGGCAGCTGTGCAGTGCTGCCCACTCCTCACAGCCAAGCTGAACCCCCTGGCACAGCTTGAGGCCACTGCCCCTTTGAAAGCTGCATGAGACTCCATTTTGGTTTTATAAAAACTTAAAATTGATGAAAGCTGTTGGGCAGCCTAGAGCACCTCATCTATAGAGTCACTGCAATTCCCAGTTCTGTGCACCTTGTTTACCTTGGCAGTTTATGGAGGCTCCTACAAAACTGCCCAGGCATCAAGACATTAGAAATTTTAGATGATCTACTATGATGATGCCCAGAAGAAGTGCCAGGAAGAGACAGATTTACGGTCTGTTCATCCAGGTTAGTGGATTTTAAAATTCCATTTCCTCCCCCTGGCCAGGATTTACTGTCAGCTGCTGGATCACTGCACACCCCTGTGGGGCACCACAGCCCTCAGCAGCAGAAACCAAACCCCATGTCAGAGATAAACCCCCTGGCTCTGCAGAATTACTGCTCTGCAGTATACATGGCTGTGTAAAACACCCTAATGTTCATCACAAAAATAAAACACAAAAATAAAACACAAAAATAAAACCCCTTACTTTCAGGAAGTGTTTAAAGCTGTAAGATGAGGTTTTGTCATATCCATCCCCGTGCTCCTCTCTCTTCTTGCAGAAGACCAAGGCTTTCTCATAGAGGAACAGGTGCCTCTGCATGGGCTTGAACCTGGCCAGATCCTTCATCTTTGTGGGCCCTTTTCGGTGTCCTGCCCAAACACTGAAAGATCCCTGCATCAATACTTTCCCCAGTTCGCTCAGGTCACCCTGGGGAGAGCATGACAGACAAAAAGGAATGAAAAAGAGGTGAATTAAAATGTGAGAGGGCTCTCCAAACAATGCCAGGACACAGGGCCAGCTCTGCTCCAAGGCACGTCCCTCTCAGAATAGTTCTTCCTGGAAGGACCAGGGGATCTTTGGGATGATGGCCTGGAGCCAGGGGAGCACAGCTCTCATGCAGGGCTGCAGCCAGCCTAGGAGGGCAGGAACTGGAAGAACTAAAAGGAACAGAAAACCATCCAGCCCCTAGGGAAGAGCATGTCAAGGGCTCTGGCTGCTTTAGTGGGACAGGGAAGTGAGCTTTGAGCCTGAACTGAGGTACCAGGAGATGGAACTCTCCAGGAGGCCAGGCCTGGGATCAGCAGCTCCCCTGAAACCCCAGGAAATACAACCACTCCAATGGGAAAGGTTCAAACTCAGCCTCAGAGAGGCATTTGTTAAATGCTGAATGGGAAATGCTACAGAAACAGCCCAGGAGAGTTACTAGGTCAGCCATGAGAACACAGAGGGACACTGGAAAAGTACTCTAGAAAACCACAAGGTGGCAAAGTGTGGGCACTGAGCAGCTCAGGATATCCCAACCCCTGAAATCAGATGCAGACTGTCACCTGTGAGGACTCCTGATCCCAAACCCCTGCACAGGTTCAGCTCTGGGCCAGCTCCCACACTCTGCACTCCCCCCATGCCCAGAGCATCCCCAGCCCTGTGCCAGGGCTCTCAGTGCCCAGAGCCACTCACATCATAGCCTGTGATTGAAATCTGATGCATGGAGTCATTGACTGACTTCAGCAAATCCAGCATTGCAACCAGAGCTTCTTGAAGTTCCTGAACCCCATCACAGCTCGTGCTGTACTTTAGCAGCTCCTGAAAATAGAAATGGGAGAGCACATGTTTGCACTTGAACAAAGCAGATCTTTCCACCTTGCCCAAAGTTTTCAATGCCCACAAGTGACCTACACTGTTTCTTCTTTCGTGTCCCTGGAAAAAGGCTCCCTCTAAAGCACAGTCAGTGTGAGGTGTGGACAGGCCAGTGAGGGATGGCCTAATTTTAATTTTCCTTAAGGATGGAATCAGCACAGAACAGCACAACATTCTTCTGACCCCTTTGTGCTGTGTTTTCCTGCTTGGTAAGATATGGCAAATGAGGCTGGGGTTATTCAGATATGGCAAATGAGGCTGGGGCTGTTCATTAGTGCCAACATGCCCTCAAAGGAGCTTGCAGCAGATCACTGTCTTCAGACTGGCAGGAACAAGGAATAGAATTTATACAACCCAGAGCCTTCAGGTCAGTAAATGGAGGACAGAATTTTACCACTGAGATAAAATTGGTTTCATTTCAGATCTCCTGTGCCCCTGCATGTATACTCATTCAAGAGGCTGGAAGGAGGTTCAGAAGCTACCACCCAAGTGTAACTCCTGCCTTACACAGTGAGAATAATTGCACTGCCCTGCCTCAGATGGGGGACACAGAACAAATGCATTAAAGATTACAGGTGCTATCAATACCCAAAGAGAAGAGATGCAACAATTTATTTCACTCATCAGAGTCTCATGATCATCTCTGGCTCGGTTTTCTTACAAGTGTTTCTGTAATTCCGCATCTCTGAACAGATTCAAAGAGTCCTTCTCTCCTTAAAAATGGCCTGCTACAAGCACCTGTTCCTTTTCCAGGTATGTGAACATTCATCTGCACTGAAAGGCACTTCAGGAGAGGCCCAGATTAGCAATATGTCATCCAAAGCTTGGTGCTGATTTACAGGTCACCTCTGATTGAAAAACAGAACAAACGTAATCTCTCTGCTGATGGCCTTGGGAAGCAGAACCTGGCATACCCTCAGCAGTAGCTGGTACAACATGGCACACCTTCAGCAGGAGCTGGTACAACCTGGCACACCTTCAGCAGGAGCTGGTACAACATGGCATACCTTCAGCAGGAGCTGGTACAACATGGCACACCTTCAGCAGGAGCTGGTACAACATGGCATACCTTCAGCAGTAACTGGTACAACATGGCATACCTTCAGCAGGAGCTGGTACAACATGGCACACCTTCAGCAGTCACAGGTACAACCTGGCACACCCTCAGCACTAACTGGTACAACATGGCATACCTTCAGCAGTAACTGGTACAACATGGCATACCTTCAGCAGTAACTGGTACAACATGGCACACCTTCAGCAGGAGCTGGTACAACCTGGCACACCTTCAGCAGTCACAGGTACAACCTGGCACACCCTCAGCAGTAACTGGTACAACATGGCATACCCTCAGCAGTAACTGGTACAACATGGCATACCCTCAGCACTAACTGGTACAACCTGGCACACCCTCAGCAGTAACTGGTACAACATGGCATACCCTCAGCAGTAACTGGCACAACCTGGCACACCTTCAGCAGTAACTGGTACAACATGGCATACCTTCAGCAGTCACAGGTACAACATGGCATACCCTCAGCACTAACTGGTACAACCTGGCACACCCTCAGCAGTAACTGGTACAACATGGCACACCTTCAGCAGTCACAGGTACAACATGGCATACCCTCAGCACTAACTGGTACAAGCTGGCACACCCTCAGCAGTAACTGGTACAACCTGGCATACCTTCAGCAGGAGCTGGTACTTGGTCAGGCGCTGCACGGGTTTCAGCAGGTAGGAATCTAGCCCCAGCTTGTGCTCCAATTTCCTTTGGCACTCCTGCAACACACAAGTCAGACTAAGCAAGTTTTGCACCATGTAAGTAGTTACTCCAATAGCACAGCCATGGGGTTTGATGACTTCAAAGGTTTCATGTCCAAGGGTTGAATGACACCCACATCTAAAGAAATATTATAATAACATGCAAATTAACCTGTGGATCTGCCCTGTACTCCTGGGGTACGAGAACCACCACCATCTCCTTTTGTGAGCATTTTGTGAGCACTCTGCACACAGCAGCAAACACACTGCAGCCCTGTGGGCTGTGAGGAGGCTGTCAGACAAGGCAGTGCCCCAGGTGGGTGGAAGAGCAGCATCTCACCTGGAAGAAGGAGCTCTCGGAGCACTGCCTCCACAGGGACTCGGAGCGGGGCTTGTTCTGGCAGTACTTCTCATACATCTGGAAATCCTCCCTCTGCAAGGCAAGCACGGGGCAGGTCACCCTCAGGGACCAATCCTGCCAGCCAGCACCCAGACCGTGTGTGCTTTCACCTCTGCTGCCAGCTTTAGTGTCTGCAAGTGACAGTCTGGGTGAAAAAGGCACAGCTGGGTCACAGCCGGGGCTCTGCCATCTCTGCTGGCCTGACCCCACCAACATAGCTGGGATGCTGTAGAATGGGACAGCCAGGAGAAAGCCTGGCCTTGGAGTCTGCTCTAAAGTGACAAGGATTCACCCACCCTGTCCAGGAAACAACATCCCACTCTCTCGGGTGCTCCCAGGCAGCTTTCCAGGCTGTGCAGGAAAATCCTGCAAGAGATGGGAGAAGGGACAAGAACCAGCAGTGAGCAGGGTGGGTATTCCAGCAGGGGTCAGCCTGGTGGCAGGGAGGAGAGCAGCCCCATACTTGTTGTGGAAGTCATAGATCTCAGGCATGTTTCCAAAGAGCACATCCTTCCTGTTCCTCAGCACGGGGGGCAGCAGGATCAGCATGGCAGGGTTGTCCATCTCTGCTCTGTAGCCCTGCAATGGAAAAGGGCTCACTCTCAGCTGCCATCTCCCCAAAGGCAGGTGAAAAGGGGACATGAACAGACTTCCAATATGATCTCCCTGCTTCTAAGTGCAATATCCCTTTTATTCCCTGTTTTGGCCATCAGCAAGAGTTATTTTGGAATAAAGTAGTAATGTCTAAAATGACAGCATGAGAAATCATTATCTGCTTTCTAAAGCAATGTGCTTCATACAGTCACCATTTCACAGTATTGAAACAGGATTCTCCAATGATAAAACACAAGCTGCTTCCTTTTGTCTCCTAAAGGTAAAGGAAATTAGGGAACAGTCAAGAGAAACAGCTTTTTGTATATTTTACAGGCACTGCTGAGGCTAATTACCAGTGCTTTTGTGTACAAACACAAGGGTTCTCCTTCACTGCAGATGAAAAGCTCATCCTGACACCAATTCTTCCTGCAGATGCCGCCAACAAAGAGAACCTAAGGAGCAAACTTGAGCATTTGTGACTGGATTGGGACCTGTCAGCCTGGTGGAAGCTGCCTGTCCCACCTGGGCTCAGTCTGACAGCGGCAGGGGCCCTTTGGTACCAGGGAACAGCAATGGGAACCTGCAGAGCTCACTCACCGTCAGAACTGTGAACAGCTCCTCCACATACACTCTCTCTGTTTCTATAAGCTCATTTATGACGTGGCTAAAATGAAAAAAACATACAAGTGTATTATTTTATGTCTGTAAAAGCCCCACAGGTGATGAGTGCAGTTCAAGGAGCCCAAACCACTGTGTGATCCCATTAATAACCAGGAGGTAAAAGCACAGGAGCTGACTCCTGGGTCAGGCTGCAGGAACCAGGGATGGGGCAAGGGCTGGGCACAAACAAACATCCTTCAGGTGGTGTGAAGGGGGCGAGTGCTCACCCTTTCAGCACATCCAAGCTGTCCTCACTGTCTGAAATGAAGTACTGCAAGGAATTCCTCTTCTCCTGGTAGTCGTGCATGACCTCGATCTGGGGGGAAAGGGGAAAAGGGGAAAGAAAAGGGGAAAGAAAAGGGGAAAAGGGATGCAGTGGGCAAAGCTCAGAGCTGCAGCAGGGCCTGCAGGGGCAGCAGGAGCCCAGCCCTGCTGCAGCCCTGGGGAAAGATGATTTTCCTTATAAGAACCCCATGGCAGCAAACCTCAGAAGGGAGTAACATGTATGGGGAGCCAAAAATTCCCAGAAATTACTCTGCTACTCTGAAATACTGGTAACATAACTCATTAGTGAGGAGGCCAGAGAACAGTTCCCACAGGGGAAATATCTGTGCATGGGGATATTTCCTAATGCACACCTCTGTTATGTGAGAAATAACTTCAGGGAACAACACACGGGAAATGGGCACTCAGATATTGTACAATCAGTCAGGCCAGAGCTCAGGTGTTGGACTAACCCAACTAAACCACAGCCATACAAGAGGGCTTGGGTTTGCTTGAGTTTTTAAAAGGAAAAACAAAAAAGAAAATAAAGAGAGAATCTCCAAATCCAAAGTACACTCAATCTTTAGAGCAGTTTCACTTTTTCCATAAAACTAACTCAGATTCCATGAATAATTTTTACCTTGCGAGAACTTGGAGTTTTTCTTGAAGTTTTCTTCCCAGGGAGAGAGAGATCAAATGAAAATTTCAAACTGGAATTAAAATCTACACCTTGGATAGAAGAAAGCAGAATTACATAATGTACATCTATGGTGAAGGAGATTTTGCAGACAGAAACTAATAAGTCAGGAAGAAAAATAGGATACATTTAAATAATTAGTTAGCTAGTACTAATAGCAAACTGACAAATAAAGAGTATTGATCCCAAACAATACTGATTCCACACAGCCCAGCCCACGGTCATAAAGTACAAATATTTAGGAAAAACAAAATGTCCACTAAGGGAACACAGTAATCAAAACCTAACAAAGTCTCTGGAGCCTGAGCATATGATAACAGCAAAACCAATAAAAGCAAATAAACGACAAAAAAGAACACCCCTGGCTAGGACACTGCTTCAAAGTCCTTTTGTGAACCTAGGGCAGGATGCTCAGCTGTAATAAACTGTGTGTCCATCTTGCACAAATTTATTGACACTGTCAGTAAATAATTACAAGTTGCAGTTGAGCTACAGAGGGGAGCTGGAAGCTCAAAAATGAAGCATTAATCTCTCTGGCGAGCTGTATGACATCATTCAGACACTCTGTAAGGAAATGTGGAGATGCTGGAGGGGCTCTGAGGGCAGACATGGAGCAGCTGGGAGCTGAGGCAGGTGCTGCAGGGGAGCACAGCCGGGCTCAGGTGAGGAAGGTGCTGCAGGTGAGCACAGCCCGGCTCAGGTGAGCACAGCCTGGCCCAGGTGAGCACAGCCCGGCTCAGGTGAGGCAGGTGCTGCAGGTGAGCACAGCCTCACTCAGGTGAGCACAGCCTCACTCAGGTGAGCACAGCCCGGCTCAGGTGAGCACAGCCTCACTCAGGTGAGCACAGCCCGGCTCAGGTGAGCACAGCCTGGCTCAGGTGAGCACAGCCTCACTCAGGTGAGCACAGCCTCACTCAGGTGAGCACAGCCTGGCTCAGGTGAGCACAGCCTGGCTCAGGTGAGCACAGCCTGGCCCAGGTGAGCACAGCCTCACTCAGGTGAGCACAGCCTCACTCAGGTGAGCACAGCCCGGCCCAGGTGAGCACAGCCCGGCCCAGGTGAGCACAGCCCGGCCCAGGTGAGCACAGCCTGGCCTTGCAGGTGCCCCCAGGGAGCTCTGCCTGCTGCACACAGACCCAGGGTGTGCAGGGGTGGGCCCAGCACACCTGGGAGCAGCCAAAAGAGGGGAGGGCTTGCCAGAGGTCCTGCTCAGACACGGCCCGGGCAGGAAGGACACATGGATTTGGGATGGGACGTGGGCACCAGCTCCTCCTGCAAGAGGGACTCTGCTCCAGCACTGCCAGGCCTGCAGTGCCACTGCTGCACGTCCCACTACACCTGAGGGCTCAGGTGGGACAGATTTACCCTTCCCCCCTCCCCACCCCCCCAAAAAAATGGTTTAAAATGAGAACCACGTTTCTCAGACAGGCTTCAAAGCCAGGGCAAAGATAAAAGAGGGAGCATCTGTCCTCAGACAGAGACAGAGGGGGGAACGGGGCACAGGAACAGAGGACAAAATGCGGTGCTCAGGGCTGGTTTGGTCTCCAGCCCCACCATAAAACCCATCCATGTCAAAGCACTGCCAGCAGAGCCCAGTGCCTCTGACTCTGCCCATCACACCAGCAGCCCTGCAGCAGCAGTCTGATGTTTGCTATCAAACACACTCCATTAAAAGCTCTCTTGTCATGATCTCTCCAAAGAGGAGCCTTTTGTCCTTGCCACACCTGATCACTGCTCCAGGAGCAGGATTAATGCAGCACACCTGTGCTTTGCAGGTGACAGAGTGCCTCTGCCAGAAACACCTGTGTGCATGAAAAACGTCCAGCTGAGTGATGGTGCTCCCACAACAGCTACAGAGCTGGCCCTCCATTCACCCTACTCTTTAGGTCAATAATTTTCTTTGACTCTTTTCTCTTTCCAGAGAGCTGTGCTGGGTAAAATGGGCAATGCTCTAGTCTGGAGACTGAGAGCTTTGACTGACTGAGGAAAGGGCTTCAGAAGGAGATGTGCTTTGGAGAGGTGGCATCAGCCTGGGAACAGGAAACCTGGGATTTACTCACTGCACTGGCCTGCATCTTGAGGAGCTTCATTCCCACCCCTCATTGGCAATTTCCATTTCTCATTCCCTGAACTGAAGCTGCTTTTGCTGCTGTATGGCACCTGCTACAGCTCACTATAACCAATATTTGTTAATTCATCATAAAACCCTTATGTTAAAACACAAATGTTTAATTGCTTTTATGTAGTCAGATCACTGAATTTAATATTCTGACATAATTTAGCAAGTCCCTGGTTGAAAATACATGGATGTTACTTTGGAATCTCTTTTAATTCTGCCTGCTACACTCAGGGCTGCTGAGGATGAAAGTTTTAATGTTATCATTTAAAGCTAACATGGTGCCACATCCCATTACCAAAACTGAGGCAGAACGTTCAGTGACCTCAGTTCAATGAGAATTTGTAACTTTATGGGCCTTAATTATTCCACAATTGGGATTTAGGGAAGACACCCTGAAGGAATCAAAGAGAGTTAAGCATCCAGCTCATTTCTGTTCATGAGACTTGAGCTCCTCATTTCTCCAAGCTCCTTTGCAAACATCAGCCTAACTTGGTGTCAGTTCCAGCTCAGACAGCCACAGAGAACAGGCAAGCTAATAAATTGATAAACCTTGCCCTTTTTCCCCGTGCTATTAACTCACCAGTTCCCAGCCCAGCAGGATGGAGGTGTGCACTACTTACAGCTGGGTTTTCACTGAGTGGGAAGTGGAAATAAATAACAAGGAACCAACTTCACCCTTCACACAGGTATGGGAGCACAAACACTGGGGAGTTCATAAATCACTGATATGTATTTAACACTCTCCAATAACTCTCTATCTGCCAGCAAGGTTTAGTCAGCTTCTCAAAACCATCCTAAGCCTCACAGCAGAGTTACCAGCTGGAAATCCTTAAGTGCAGGATGTTTTACCGTGCTTAGGAGAGAACAGGGGTGACTTGGCCCGGGGCGGGGTCTCTGGCCGAGGAGCCACGAGCTGCACGGGCCTCACGCGCTTGTCCAGCAGCCTCCTGAAGCAGCACTGCCTGCTCTCAAACATGCTGCGCACGCTGTCCAGCTTCCCCTGCACCGCCTGCAGCTGGCACTGCAGAGAGACAGGAGAGACAGAGTCAGCACCAGCTCACCCTGACCCAGAGCTGAGAGCCACAGTCAGCACCAGCTCACCCTGACCCACAGCTGAGAGCCACAGTCAGCACCAGCTCACCCTGACCCACAGCTGAGAGCCACAGTCAGCACCAGCTCACCCTGACACAGAGCAGGGAGCCACAGTCAGCACCAGCTCACCCTGACACAGAGCTGAGAGCCACAGTCAGCACCAGCTCACCCTGACCCACAGCAGAGAGCCACAGTCAGCATCAGCTCACCCTGACCCATCACCAGCTTCCCCTGCACCGCCTGCAGCTGGCACTGCAGAGAGCCAAAAGGGGAGCCACAGTCAGTATCAGCTCACCCTGACCCATCACCAGCTTCACCTGCACCTGGCACTGCAGAGAGCCAACAGAGCCACAGTCAGCATCAGCTCACCCTGACCTGGCACAGGGCTGCCAGGGTGCCAGCACTGCCACACACACCCCAACCCTGCTCCTCACTCCTGGGGAACTGCTTACCTTCAGCTCAGGTGTCAAAACCGACTCAAAATCGTCCTGCAGGGCTTGGGGATCATAGTTCAAGTAGGATGAAGAGCTTTCAAGAAATCTCTCTATGTCCTGGAGAGCTTTCTGGGCGCCTTCTTTAGACTGGCACTTGTCCATCTGCTGGTTGGCGAGCAGGTAGGCACCTTCATCACAGCACTGCAGAGCCTGGGGACAGCACGGGCAGTGAGACCCCCCAGTACCCCACTGGCACGAGGCTCTCTTGAGAATGTCACTGGCTGGCTCTGGGTGCAGCCAGCAGCACTCCCAAAGAGCCCAGCACTCACTGGGCTTCCATCAGAAAGCACAAAGGCATGCTTTTCTGTAAGGTGACTGCAGCCCTCAGCAGACCCAGCCAAGCTGTGCCTGGCTAAAATCAGTGCTGTACCTGGCCAAAATCAGTGGTGCACCTGGCTAAAATCAGTGGTGCACCTGGCTAAAATCAGTGCTGTACCTGGCTAAAATCAGTGGTGCACCTGGCCAAAATCAGTGCTGTACCTGGCTAAAATCAGTGGTGCACCTGGCTAAAATCAGTGCTGTACCTGGCTAAAATCAGTGGTGTAACTGGCTAAAATCAGTGGTGTAACTAGCTAAAATCAGTGGTGCACCTG
>JAWWMS010000248.1:620265-641618 GCA_035048045.1 Chlorospingus semifuscus
ATGGAACTGCAGCAGGTTCAGATGCTGGGAGAGATTCAGAGAAATGGGATGGAACTGCAGCAGGTTCAGATGCTGGGGATGGTTCAGAGATATGGGATGGAACTGCAGCAGGTTCAGATGCTGGGAGAGATTCAGAGAAATGGGATGGAACTGCAGCAGGTTCAGATGCTGGGAGAGATTCAGAGATATGGGATGGAACTGCAGCAGGGCTGTCCAGCCCCATCTCCCCTAGGAGCAGGCAGGAGGTCAGCCCTGCTCCTTGGAGGCACACTTGTCATAAACTTTAATAATACAGATACTGTTCATCATTATAACTTGGGGAGTGAAATTGCAACTTAGCAGGGAGCAGAGGGCTGGAACATTGAGAGGAATGACAGATTGAGGAAGCAAAATTTATTGCCAAACTTGCTAATCACCCCATAACTGCATGAAGCGCACTCGTCTTGTCCTTGGTAATTACCAGGCAACATTTAATTTGTGGCAAGAATTTGGAATTTCCTGTCTACACTGCTGGAGCCTTTTTTCAAGCATATGGTTAGCAGGTGCATTTTTAAATAGATCTGTGAAAAGGGTACTTGAGAATGAAAAAGAATTTTTAAGAAAGTAGAAGTTGCATCATTAAATTATGGATAAGCACATGCTGCAAAGCCTTGAGTTAATTAAGACATGATTTGCTCTGAGATCCTGCCAGGCCAGGTCACATTTCTCTCCTCCTTATAGCATCCTCCTCCATGAAACATGATAGTAACCTCTGTGCCAAGGGTGAGAATAATGAACATGTTTGGGCACTTTGCACTGCAGGGCATTTCATCCATGCCCTCGAAAGAAAGATCATCCCACAAACATGCACTAGTGCTGTTTGAAACAGCATTTACACCTGAGCTCTGGCATCCCTGAGCTGCACTGCCACTCATTTGCTGTTTTCTTGGGTAGGAAGGGGCAGGTTGTGGCTTCCACTGCCCACAGCTTCCCTTAGAAATGGACAGTGAGCTTTAGGATCATATAAGGCACATAAATACAATATATTGATCTGCTGCTATTTTAAGTACAAGCAGGAAAAAAAAAAAGGTTGTGAATGAAATGACAAACTCATATCCTTTGGAAGCCAACAAGAGTGGTGCCAGGGACAAGGACTTGGCACTGGAAACAACAGCAAACCATTAAATAACAGGGACATTGGTGCTGGCCCCAGCCCTGGTGCTGAGCTCCTGTGCTCCTGCTCCAGCCCTGGGCAGCACAGAATGCCTGCTCTGTGAACCCTGGGCTCCTACCTTGGCCCTGCCCTGGAAAATGCTGCAGGGATGTCTTTGAGAACAGCCAGCCAGAAATCCATCCTCCCTCAGTCTGACATCATTATCCCCTTCATCCCCTGTCCCCTTAGCCCTGCTGGCACTTGGAACTTTGGCCTCTCCTTCAGGTCCTCTTTAACAGGCACCCTGTGGGTGCAGAGCAATGTCCCTGGAGGGACAGCCTGGGTGTCCAAACCCATTCCCCATGGGAAAGCCTGCAGGCTTGGAATGTCAGCCCCAGGAGCTCTGGGCAGCACAGGAAAGGGGAGCAGGGGCAGGAGACAAGCCCAGCTGCACTGGGACCAGGGATGATGGCCCTGGACACCTCTGCTGCAGGATGCCAGCGTGTCCCACACCACACACACACACCAGGAGAGCACAGCACTGTCCTCCTGCACCACAGGGACGTCTCTGGCTGCAGGATGCCAACATGTTCCCCACCAGGACACCACAGCACTGCCCTCCTGCACCACAGGGACAGCCATACACACACCACTGTACCCCTCCTGCTCCTCGGTATTTCACCTCAAAAGTGAAATACCTGAGTTTCACCCTGAGTTTCCAGGGCAGATGACTGGATTTCCACTCAGTTTAGGAAGCATTTGGGGATTTTTCAGCTGATCTTATACACAGAGGATCAAGGTCAGCTCTTACAAGTAGCTACAAAACACGAAGCACAGCTTTGCAAATGACACCTAATGTATTCCAAGCATGGGGGAAAATGAACACAAGAAATAAGCTTGTAAGAAAGACAGACACCAACAAGCCATGTCCTGTGCCCTCTTAGAGACTTAAGGGAAAGGATGAAATGAAATGTTAGGGGAAAAAAACCCCACATATGTGCCAGTAATTCCTCAACATAACATTCCTGCAGGAATTGTATTTTTTTAGTTATTGTAACAATTTTAGTTTTCTCAGAGCTGAAGTGTAGACAAGTTTCCTGAAAACTGATCTCTAATGATACTGAAAGTACTGCTGCAAAAAACCCTTTCCCACCATATATTAAAGAAAGCAAAGACAAAAGGATGTTTACTCTTGCCTTATGCTTTATCTTATCATTTGTAAGTCTAAAAAGAATCCTGTGCACTTGATAAGCCCGGGGTTATGTAACAGAACACCAAAAGAAGTCTCTAAAGCCTCTGCCCTCTGCAGCACACCAGGACAGGCAGAAAACTCCCAGCACAGTCCCACTGAATCAGGCACTTGTGCTGTTAACTGTGCCACTGACCACAGCCTGCTCACCACATCCCCCCTTCCCAGGACAGACTCGGACACCTTAAGGCCACTTCAGCAACTTTTTAAATGCACGTTTAACTAGAACCGACAGAGAGCCCTGATTTAATCTGTACAGACAAACTGGGCTAATGAAGCACAAGAAAGGACATGCACTGAAAGGATCAGTTACTGCCTCATTACTGGATATCTCACTCTGACACATTTAGTGGTATTTCAACATTTCCACCAATTTTAGGAACTCCGTTTTCAGGCACTATTCTTCCCTGCAGTTCACTGGGGCATCCATGAGGCTGGAAATCAATAAATAAAAAATATAAAATAAATTTTAAAAACCAAAGTATTATCCTCCAGTAAGTTTCTTTCCGATCACTGCAGACAGAGGCAGGAGTCCTTATCCAGGTACTGAACTTAATGACTTTCTGCTGCCCCTTAAAGGAAAAGTCATGCAACAAAATGCCAGGATACACAATGCTGCTAACCCGAGCCTTTAACTTCCCCAGAGCCAGAGCCAAACCCCCAAGCGCTCTGCTACCTTCACTCCAGCCGGCTGCATGATTGACCGACCCCCCGAGGATGCTGTCAGCATCACCGGGCACGGATCCGTGCATGACTGACCCCCCGAGGATGCTGTCAGCATCACCGGGCACGGATCCGTGCGGGGCCGCTCCGTGCCGCGGCTTTCCTGCCCTGGGGGAGCAATGACGGAGCCGCTGCTGCTGCGGGCCGGGAGCCACGGCAGCAGCGCGGAGGGCAGCGGTGCCGCCCGTACCCAGCGATACCCGGCGGTACCAGCGGTACCCAGCGATACCCGGCGGTACCAGCGGTACCCAGTGATACCCGGCGGTGCCAGCGGTACCCAGTGATACCCGGCGGTGCCAGCGGTGCCGCCCGTACCCACTGATACCCGGCGGTGCCGCCCGTACCCACTGATACCCAGCGGTGCCGCCCGTACCCACTGATACCCGGCGGTGCCGCCCGTACCCACTGATACCCGGCGGTACCAGCGGTACCCAGTGATACCCGGCGGTGCCGCCCGTACCCAGTGATACCCAGCGGTGCCGCCCGTACCCAGTGATACCCGGCGGTGCCGCCCGTACCCGGGGCACCCAGCAGTACCAGTGGTACCCACTGATACCCGGCGGTACCAGTGGCACCCGGCGGTACCCAGCAACACCCAGCGGTACCCGCGGTACCCAGTGATATCCGGCGGTACCAGCGGTACCCAACGTTATCCAGGGTGCCCAGTGATACCCAGCGGTACCAGCGGCCCCCAGCAGCACCAGCGGTACCCGGCGGTACCCGCGGCACCCAGCGCCCGGACGCTCCCGCACGGAGGATGCCGCCGCTGGCTCCCCCCGCGCCGCCAGCCGTGCCGCGGCTGCCCGGCCTGCCCCGGTGCCCCGCTGTCCCCGTGTCCCCCCGTCCCGGTGCCCGCAGCACCGGGCCCGCAGCCTTACCGCATCCCGGGCGGGCCGCCCGCCCCGCCGCGGGCCCGCCTCCGCCATGGCCCCGCAGGGATGCGGGGATGCTGCGGGAAGGGGATGCAGGGATGCTGCGGGAAGGGGATGCGGGGATGCTGCGGGGATGCTGCAGGAAGGGGATGCTGCCGAGCGCTGCCCGGCTCTCCCCGCTGCCGGGGCCGGCACGCAGCGGTTCCGTTCGGCTCGGTTCGGTTCGGGCAGGCAGCAGCCCTGCCGGCTCCCGGCTGGCAGCCCCGCTCTCCTCCCCAGCGCCGGCTTTGCTTTTAAGGTGGAATGCCAAAAACCACGCTGCAGCCGCTCTCTGCTGGCAGCATTGGCTCGCAGCTCGCAGCTCTCACCCTTCCCTTTCCCCCCGCCGCTATCTCCAAGGTGCCTTTCCAGCTGCTCGGGGTTCTGGGGTGAACCGAGGAAGGATGCTCCAGCCAAAACCCCAGGCTTGCCCGGCATCACCTCCCACAGCACTGCTAGCCTGCTCTGCCCAGGCAATCACAGACATACACAAAGAGTTAAAACAAAAATCTGTACAGTGTGATAGAAAAATGTTCAAGATCAGATGCACAACCGCAGAGCTGCACTTGCATATACATATGCTGGAAAAAATAGGACACAGTCTGTGCTTTAAATTCAGCTTCATGGCACTCCTTTACTCCAAAATTGTACGAAGACCAGAAAAGATTTTTTTTAAATTGCATCAGGGCTCATGATGCGTGACTGGGAAAAAAATCAAGTCTTAAATTTTTGTCCTTACACCTCCTGGACACAGAGACAGCCATTTAGGACCTGACTGTGTGTTAACACCATATTCCCAAGTCTTAAGATGTAGTGGACACAGGTTTCCTGCATCCCTCTTTGCACAGAGCACCTCCCACTCTCTGCATGGACAGCCCTGATACTGCAGGCAAAGTCACCTCTCCACATGGACACACGGCACAAACAGGGTGTCTGCCCAAATAATTACATTTTCTTATTAAACACAAAACGAATGACATTTCTGTAGAAGCTACAAATTAGGACAGGGTTTTTTCCCATTTGACACTTCCAGACTATGCAAAGCAAGTCCTTCATCCTTAAAGGATGCTCTTGGTACTAGCACCTGTTCAAACGCTGGCAGCAGGACTGAATTTTGATGATCCCTTTAAAGAACTACTTTCTAAATGCTGCTTCTTTTTTGGTATGGTAACCACACTTGCAAGTTCAGTCTCTGACATTCAGAAAAATCAGCACCCAAAATACTCTTGGTGGTACCTCATTCCCACTGCAAAAAGGGAACCCCCTCTGCCTCCTAGGGGATACTGAGCAGCAGACTGCCAGCACAGCCAAGTATTTTTAACACCAAGTTCAGTTGTAGCAGCATTAACCATTAAAATACCGTAAATCTAACTTTATCAGAACCAGGTAAGCATTTTCTGTCTCAGTACACTCCCTTCACTTCATCCCTTCTCAGATGGACCAATGTCTTTAACCCCTCAGTGACTGAGCAGAAACAAACAACAATAACACACCCAGAATACTTCCCCTGGCCCACCCCCATGGCATGGTGTGGCTGGGAAAGGATTTCTCTGTCAGCTCCTAGCTCCCCATGCACCCATAAATGTGACTTTTGTAGAGCTGCACACTGCTGTAAACCCAAGCTCTGGCTCCCAGACACAGAGCAATGCAGAATTGCACAAACCCCCTTGTGAGCTGTGTTCAGATCAGGTACCTGCCAATGCTTAATGCATGTGTGTACTACATCATTTAAAACACATTAATGCATCCATACACTTTTAAACAGATTTTTCCATCCATGCCTGTTCAAAGAACCTAAAACTTTCAGTCACCAACAATTAGGTAAAATAAAATAATAACAAGAAAGAACATATATAGAGCAAAATTTTCCACCCATCATAAGCAAAGAACATGGCACAAAACACATTTGAACCAGCGCAAAAGAGTATAAACCCCAGGAAATGCATCAAGCAAGCAAATGAACACACAAACAGCTCATTTACTCCCTCAAATTAATTACAGGGCCATAAAGCAAAGTGCTGCCTAGAGAGGAAGCAGGAGCAGCACTGCTCTGGTTCCCAGAGATTTCTGAAGGAGGCACACAAAGGCAGAGTGACTAAGAGCAATCCACATTAAAGAGCACTTACTGCTATTTTCTGGAGAGTCGTTTTGACTGATGTCCATGTGTCCAGTCTTCTGTCCAGGATTAGGATAAATTTGGTGTCAGACTCATGCTGACTGCAAGATAAGAAAATACCAATAATCAGAAAACATTCCAAGAAAAGTGACTCTGTTCCCAAAAAAACCCAAATCCAAGAACTCGGAATGCAAACCACATTTTAGTATTTCTGCAGTTCCTGAAATTCCCTTTGAAAAAAATCTCCTGAACGCCCAAACTCTTTCCAGTGGAGCTTAGCAACAGGACAAGGGGCAACAGGCACAAACTGAACCCAGGGAATTCCATCTGAATATGAGGAAAAATATTCAATATTCCATCTGAATATGAGGAAAAATGTCTTTCTCCTGAGGGTGACAGTGCCCTGGGACATGCTGCCAGGAGAGATTGGGAAATCTCCTTCTCTGGATGTTTTAAATACCCACCTGGGGCTTTTCACACCTCCAGATATTCCAGCACAGCCTGCTGCAGGTGAGGCTGCTCTGGCTGGGGGGTTGGATCATCTTTAACATCCCTTCCAGCCCAGGCTCTGTGATCTCCAGAGCTCCCCTCCCAGCCCAACGTCCTGTGACTGATTGTGATTGTGATTGTGATTGATTGTGATTGATTGTGATTGATTGTGATTGATTGTGACTGTGACTGTGATTGTGACTGTGCTAGCCAGCTTCAGCATCACCTGTGCTTGTGTGAGAGCTGGTGACAGCAGATAGATTGCTCTTGAAACCCACACTGGCTTGAGAAGGAGCCTGCAGAGGAGCTGTGCCCTGGCCAGAGGCTCCCCCAGCTGATGGCCCAAACGCCCCCTGCCTTCCCTGCCCAGGTTAGAGCAGCCAGGTGGGGACTCCTGCCTTGTTTGGGCAGGAGACAGCAGAGGGGACACCAAGGTGGCAGGGCAGGGCAGTGTCAGCCCGGCAGAGGGGACAGGGAGCTGTGGGGGCTCCCCCAGCCCGTCCTGCAGGGACACTGCCACTGCCCCAAGGCGTTTCCAGCACAGCCCGGCTGGCTCAGCAAGCACAGGCTCCCTGTGACACCCACACCCTCTGAGCTGCTCTGGGATGCCCAGCCTGGCCAGGCCAGCCAGCTGCACTGGGCTGCCTGCTCTGGCAGGGTGCATGTCCTGGCTGTAACTCAGATGCTCCTTGGCAGGCTGGGGGAGCGGCACACAGCAGCAGCAGAGCCACAGCAGCTCTGTGCTTGCACACAGCCAGCCTGGAACCTTCTCCTCCTCCCCAGGAGTGCATTCACAGCACAGCCAGGTAAGGGCTGCAGTGATCACCCTGCGGATGCTGACACGGGACAGCCGTGTGGGACAGCCATGTGGGACAGCCATGTCGGACAGCCATGTGGGACAGCCATGTGGGACAGCCATGTGGGACAGCCGTGTGGGACAGCCGTGTGGGACAGCCGTGTGGGACAGCCGTGTGGGACAGCCATGTCGGACAGCCGTGTGGGACAGCCATGTCAGACAGCCGTGTGGGACAGCCGTGTGGGACAGCCATATGGGACAGCCGTGTCGGACAGCCATGTGGGACAGCCATGTCGGACAGCCGTGTGGGACAGCCATGTGGTACAGCCGTGTGGGACAGCCGTGTGGGACAGCCGTGTGGGACAGCCATATGGGACAGCCGTGTGGGACAGCCATGTGGGACAGCCGTGTGGGACAGCCATGTCGGACAGCCGTGTGGGACAGCCATGTGGGACAGCCATGTGGGACAGCCATGCCCACAGCACCTGCCCTGCTGCTGGCAGAGGCTCCCAGGGCACTGCTGGCTGCCCAGAGGGCTCAGGGGGCTGCCCTGTGCCAGCCCTGTGCCAGCACCATCCCTGCTAACTCCTGTGCTTGGCAAGGCAAACACACAGGGATCGCTCAGAGGTAGCACAAGGCAGACAATACTTGGCAACTCTCTACAGGAAAGGAAAGGAAAGTCACTGGAAGGCAGTGCAGGAGCTTTCATTCAGTGCACATCTTGCTGCTCTGCTCTGTGGCACTACAGCTCTGGCAAACACATTTCACAGGAATTAGCAGCAGTGCTCAGAGGGATAAGGACTCCAATTCCCTCTGACTCATAACAACAGCTGACTGAAGGCATGGAGAGGCTCCCAAGCCACCCTGTGCCACATCTTGTGGATCTGCAACCTCACACCCAAAGTGCAAACGTTTCACTTGAATTCATTCCGTGGCTTTGAAGTGCAGAAGAAAAGAGCAGAGAAAATGAGCATCAAGTTTTACATATGGGTCATACACAGAACACATGGAATAAAGTCTGAGGCTGTGAGCATGGTGAGTCTGGCTTTTCAGCCTAAACCTTTATTTGCTTAGAATGGTTTAGGCAGTGTGAGACAGCTCTGCAGGTTTCTGTCAGCTCTGTTCATCCCCACCATGGGCTAAGTGACCCAGGTGGGTGGGAGCAGGCCAGAGGATCCTTTGGTTTGAGGCAAAAATAAAACCCTTGGGTTTTTCAGCACACTCTCAAATTTTAAAAGCTATGTCTCTGAGCTATAAAGAACAATTCCCAACTCTCCTGGTGTTTCCCAAGGGCCTGTAAGTGAAAAAAATAAACTGTGTTTACACAGAACTGCTGTAATCATAATACAACCTGAATGCAACCCCCAGAATGCAGAAAAGGCAGCCAGAGTGTAGTGCAGTGCCAGTTAAAAAAGCTGAAGTCATTAACTCAGGACAAGGTTATGCTCAGGGAGCACCTCTGAGCATGCTAATGGACTTTTGCCAGTTCCCTTACAGAAACAAAGGGAAATTCCCAGCAGCCTGACAGCCTTGACACCCACTGTGAGAAATCTGTCATTTGTTCTAGGCCAGTGGAGAAAGAGAAATGGTTCTGGGACCATTTGCAACCCAGGCCCTGCAAGTTTATCCGATTTCCAGGCTGTGATGTACCTTTTAGAGTGACAACAAAAATAAATCAATGCTTTCTACCAAGGCTCTGAGGGCTCTTTGTCTGCATCCAGCAGCAGGAAGATGGAGGCAGATAACCAGGGCAAGGATTGCTTCTCTCTGGGTGCTTCTTGTCACTTTTTGATGCACCAGACTGAAAATAAAGACCTGGGATGTTTTGCAGGACTTGAAATTGGACCCTGGAGGCTGCAGCTGTGAGATTGAGCACAGCACAGAGAGACTCCCTGGTGCTGGTGGGATCAGAGCACCAGGACCTGCCCAATGCTGAAATCCAGGGATATTTACAGGCACCAGCACCTCCACTGTGCCACTGCTCAGTGTCACAGCCCTGAGCACTCTGCACCTCTCCTCCAGCCTGCAGCAAGCAGGCAAAGCCTGTCCAAACTCCAAAGCCTGTCCAAACACCAAAGCTTGTCCAAACACCAAAGCCTGTCCAAACACCAAAGCCTGTCCAAACACCAAAGCCTGTCCAAACACCAAAGCTTGTCCAAACACCAAAGCCTGTCCAAACACCAAAGCTTGTCCAAACACCAAAGCCTGTCCAAACTCCAAAGCCTGTCCAAACACCAAAGCCTGTCCAAACACCAGCAAGCTGTGAGTCAAAGAAAGAACAGAACAGGACAGAGGAGGATGTGACATTCCAGTAGGAAGGGACCCACAGTGATAACCTGTCCAGGTGTCTGACCAGGCTGACCAAAGCCAGGAGATGTGTTCAGGGCATTGTCCAAATGCCCCCTGAACCCTGACAGCTTGGGGAATCAATGGCATCTCCAGGGAAACTGTTCTGGTGTTTGACACCCCCTCAGCAATAAATGCTTCCCAATGCCTGCTCCAAACCTGCCCTGGCACCATTCCCACACCCCCTGGATGCCAGGAGGAGAGCTCAGCACCCTGCTCTGGAAGGGAGAGCTCAGCACCCTGCTCTGCACATCCCCAGGAGCTGCACATCCTCTGCAAATGTGGCACCCAGAGCTGCACACACGACTGAAGGGAACACCACACCAAGGCGACACACACAGGGATTCTTTCCGTTTTCAAGTAATTAAGTCAGTTTTTTGTAGTAACAATCTTACAGATACCATAACTGACTTCAGTTGATTTTTTAAGCTTCTATTGGAATTCTGGTTTAACTTGGAAGAGATCAGTTCTTTCAGGCTAGAGAAAAGATCTGTATTTGCTGTAAAGACCACCCTGTCACAGTGCTAAGTCCAAGCCTGGATAAAGTGCTGCTTTCTCACTGCTCAGGTCTCCTTTCTGCAAATGCAGACCTGTCACAGCTCCCTGCCTCCAGCCCTGCCCTGCAGGTGCTGCCCAGCACAGCCAGCCGGGAGGCAGGCGGCATTTGGAGCTGGATGTGCACAGAACACAAAGTGGGCACCCATTGCTTATTCTCCCTTCCAGCTCATGCACACAAGCACCTCCTGCAGCTGCCTCCTGCCTGCAGCAGTTCCCAGGAACGCCCAAAATTCACTTGCCTACAGAGCCACCTTCCTCCTGGCTCTGCTGGGAATGCACCTGCCCTGAGGAGCAGCTTCCAGCATCCATCTCCTTTATCCAGCAGTGATTTCCAGGAGAAGGGTGCCTCGTGAAATTCACCCAAAATACTCCAAACCATTCAGCTTGGCCAAACACCACAAAGCTGCCAGCCCTGAGGTGTTCCCAGGCTGCACAGGCAGGACACCAAGCAGCTCCTTGGCAGGGGTGTGTGGCTTTGATCTGCCCTGCACACCCAGGTAAGCAGGTGTTGGTGCACCCACCTCACCCTGACAGCTGGGGAAATGAAATACCACCCAACCCTGACAGCTGGGGAAATGGAACACCTCTGGCAGGGAAATATTTCCCTCTTTTAGGGGCTTTCTGGCCAAAGTCTGACAGTAACCCCACGATGTGATGCTGCTGGGGGATGTGTATGAGGGGCACCAGGGCTGGCACAGACCTGCCACCCTCACCAGGTGATGCTGGCCTGGTCCCCTGAGCCCTGCAGCCCCCAAGTGCTGGGCAGCACGTGTTCCTGAGCTGATCAGACACTGGGGCAGGCTGCTGTGGCGGCAGGAGGAGCAGAGCAGGATGATCAAAGTGCTTTTACTAAAACATGCTGAACGTGTGTGAATCACCAGCGAGCTCGCAGCTCTCATTAGTCTCTTGATTGAGTCTGACCCATTACAGGGACAGCAGGACTGCTCATCATGCTAATGCCAGGGTGGGATGAGGAGCCTTGGAGAACCAGCCAGAGCTGGGAAGGGCAGCTGCACAGACCAGGGCTGTCTACACAGGATGAAAACACCTGGCAGGGTCCTGTTCCTGCTGGCCAGGAGCCCCTGAACCCTCAGAGTCCATCAAAAAGAGGACAGAGGAACCAGAGGCTCCTTTTTGGTTGGTTTATTTTTGAACAGAGGTGCCTAAACACTCCACACTTCCTGCAAAGCAGCTGCTGGTGGGAAGCTCCCATCCAGCTGCTGCCAGCCTGCTCTCCCTGCAGGACACCATTTGCCAAAACAGGCATTATTCGAGAAAATGAAGGGCTCCAGGTAACTGAGTCACCAGGCTCAGCAGCAGGAATGAGGAGGGCCATTAATGCAAGCCCACAGCCCTGCGTGGGGCACAGGCAGTGTCAGCAGCTCAGCCCTGACACACGGGCAGGCAACGGCAGCTGCTGCTCTCTGCTGAGCCATCAGCCGTCACAGGGACCCCAAAGGCTTTGTTCTGTAATTAGTCTCTTCCTCTGGCTCCACTTCTCTTTTTCCACAGCAGTGACTCTCTATCTGTACACGTCAAAACATTATTTTGCAGCGGCATGGTATATTTAAGCAGTGACACACGCCAAAGCCTGAGGAAAGCTTGTTGCTAATTAGAAACTTAATCAAGTAAATGTGTGGTACATTCCAGCTGACAGGTCACAGGGATGATGCCCACTCCTTCCCTGCAGCTCCTGGCACACACAACACCTGGACATTGTAAGGGCTGGCACCCCTGTCCTGCTCTGAGAGCTGAGGGAGCCCTCACCCACCCTGGGGTACCTGCAGAGCCCTGCCCAAGGCAGGCAGGACCCCAATGTGCCCCCCAGGGCTGACACTGCTCCTACCTGGGCACTGAGGTCAGGTAGGTGAGCACTCTGTACCCCTGTGCCCACCCAGATCTCACAGCAGCTCCTACCTGGGCACTGAGGTCAGGCAGGTGAGCACTCTGTACCCCTGTGCCCACCCAGGGCTGACACTGCTCATACCTGGGCACTGAGGTCAGGCAGGTGAGCACTCTGTACCCCTGTGCCCACCCAGGGCTGACACTGCTCCTACCTGGGCACTGAGGTCAGGTAGGTGAGCACTCTGGCCACGCTCTCCTCGGGCACCTGGTTGAA
Organism: Chlorospingus semifuscus; assembly: GCA_035048045.1. Lineage (NCBI taxonomy): Eukaryota > Metazoa > Chordata > Aves > Passeriformes > Passerellidae > Chlorospingus > Chlorospingus semifuscus. The sequence goes on from JAWWMS010000248.1 coordinate 632,705, forward strand.
GCCAGCGTTGTCAGGCAAGGTGATGATCCAGGCCTTGTCCTTGCCCCTTCCACCTGCAAACACACAGGGAGGCTGCCCTGGGCTGCTCAGGGCACTCACTGCCCCTGGCACAGGGGGTTTCACAGCACCAGAGCAGCCAAACAAAGCCAAATCTGCCTCTGAGCCCAACTCACAGGTGCTGAAACAAATGCATTCAGCACCAGCATTTCCTTCATTCACTGAGTGTGCTTTACACAGCACAGCAGAAGAAATCAGAAATTCAAGGGCAAACACACACACTGCTCTGGAACCTACAGAGATGCATTTCACAGCAAAGTGTTTGTAATGCATGGGGTGCTGGGAGTCAGAATGTTTTAGTGTGGCACGAGACAGAAACCCAATCTGCTGTTCCAAAGTGCCCCCATGATTTATTAACAGCATTTCTAGTGGCACTGGATACCACCTGGTGGCTAATAGCCTGTGGGAAGCATCACTGACAAACAGCAAGAACTTTCTCTGGAGTATTTCATTACCACAGGGAAAGAGAGACCCTGAAGATGTTCCTGTACTCACCAGACAGAAAGGCAAACTCCTTCATCAGATCATCACTGATGTCCTTTGCACAGATGGGTATTGCAGTTTCTGGAGAAAGGGAAGAGCAGCAATCAAAATAAAGCACAAACCCAAAGCAAACACATTTATCAATGAGTTAATCCAAAGGTGGAACTTCCCTAAACTACATGAAATTGTGTAATAAAGGATATGGGGACCTTAGGGATGTTATTTCTCATGTTCCTAATGACTCCAGCAGGGTGAAAGCCACAAGTCAGCAACAGATGTATTGCACCAAATGCACCAAGGGAGCACTGCCCTCCCCCCAATACCCATATCCAGTGTAAATTTTATATTTTGCAGTCAGCGATGCCACTGCCTGTTTCACCAGGCCCCCAGCGCCTCCCAGCCCTGGCAATGCATGGGCTGAGGCTCTGCTGGGAGCTGCAGCGTCCAAGGCTGCTGCCCTGGAGCCAGGCTGGGCTCTCAGGCTGGGACAGTCCTTAATTCTGCACAAAGAGCTCCTGAAATCAGGCTTTCACCTGGCACGGGGCCATTGGACAGGCTGCTGTTCCTACGCTCAGTTATTAGATTTCTTCCTAATTAAATCATGGCAGAGCTGTTGCAACGCCACATTTAGCACCAGGATCATTCAGAGGCAATGAAGCACAGCAGAACAACACACACAAGCTCACCTCCCCCTGGGAGAAGGGAACAAAGCCCACACTGACTAAACACCAGAGGAGCTTAAAGCTGGTAGACATTTTCCTGGATTATCTATAAATGGAATGACAGCTAAAAATCAAACATCCTTGTTCCTGCAAATAAATGTTTTGAAGCACATCTATACAGATTAAAGTCCTTGGGCTTTCTGATAATCAAATTTTAAACACTGATTATTTCCCAGAGCTGGTCCTAGGGAATAATCTCTGGCTGTTTTAGATCAGACAGGCTGCATACTTCAGCACACTCCAGCATAATCAATATTTATTCTATTTCCCTTTTCTCACAAGCTTTCTGGTCACTCCTCCTTTATCTGAAGGGTTTCCAGGCCTGCTCTGGCCGTCAGGTGCTGCAGCCCAGGTGTGTTTGGGGGTTTCTGTGCCTCCCAAATTCCCCAGCCAGGGCTGCTCTCTGCCCTTCCAGGCACACACACACTGCTGGGTTCCCTCCTGCAGATAAAAATGGGATTGTTGCTTGTTGAGCATGGAGCCCCAGCCCCACTGGCATCTACAGAAACATTCTTGATTTTAACCGGCCCTAGAATTGGTCTTGGTGAGGAAGAAGTTTGTCTTGCAAAGATATTTCAAATATTTGTCTCTCATTCAACCTCTTCACCCAGCCTGAGGACAAGCAGCAGCAAGAGATTTCTCCTCTATTTGCTGATTCCTTTTTTCACCAGGTCAACAGCTTCATACTGATAAAATTCACATTTAACAACTTAATGAGCTCCAACACCTGAACCAGATGACACCGAACGCGTGTGCCATTGAAAGCACAGGACAAAAGCCCACGCTGCGCCCACGCGTTTGTCACGAACCAGTGCGGGCTCTTGTGGTCCCAGGCCCCAAAGCCCCCCCTGCCCAGCCCTGGCTGCCCCCAAAGCCAAGCCTGGCCTGGGCTGGGACACCCAGAGCAGCCACAGCCCCAGGCTGGCAGCAAACGTGGGCTGGGTTCTGCCCTGCTGTCACTGGTGTCTGCACTGCAATTGGGGCTGGTCAGCAAACAGGCTGCAGAAAGGGAGTTAACCTTTAAAAAGCCATAATTCAAAGGTTTCACAAGGCACTGTCTCCCTGAGAGCCCCGCCAAGGTGCAGGAGCAGGGGGGTTTGTGCCCATCCTGCGGGACAGCCCAGGAGGACACAGAGCAGGACGCTGCCCTGGGCAAGGCCAGGCACAACACCACCCTCATTGTGCTCGATCAGAGCCACTCCTTGGGCAGCTCACCTCCCCTGGCACCCTCCCGGCGCTGGCCACGGAGCCCAGGCTCAGGGCAAACACTGGGAAACCAAGGGCTGGCCCCAGCCCCGGACAGCGTCCTGCTATCCCCTGCCGTCAGTCTGTCCGGCCAGGACAGGACACTGCTGGGCTGCTGTCAGTCTGTCCTGCCCAGGACAGGACACTCTCCCTGCTGGGCTGTCTGTCTGTCCTGCCCAGCACAGGACACACTCCCTGCTGGGCTGTCTGTCTGTCCTGCCCAGAACAGGACACACTCCCTGCTGGGCTGTCAGTCTGTCCGGTCAGGACAGGACACTGCTGGGCTGCTGTCAGTCTGTCTGTCCTGCCCAGAACAGGACACTCTCCCTGCTGGGCTGTCTGTCTGTCCTGCCCAGCACAGGACACTCTGCTGGGCTGCTGTCAGTCTGTCTGTCCTGCCCAGGACAGGACACACTCCCTGCTGGGCTGTCTGTCTGTCCTGCCCAGCACAGGATACTCTGCTGGGCTGCTGTCAGTCTGTCCTGCCCAGAACAGGACACTCTGCTGGGCTGCTGTCAGTCTGTCCTGCCCAGAACAGGACACTCTGCTGGGCTGTCTGTCTGTCTGTCCTGCCCAGCACAGGACACTCTCCCTGCTGGGCTGTCAGTCTGTCCTGCCCAGCACAGGACACTCTGCTGGGCTGCTGTCAGTCTGTCTGTCCTGCCCAGAACAGGAAACTCTGCTGGGCTGCTGTCTGTCCTGCCCAGCACAGGACACTCTGCTGGGCTGCTGTCAGTCTGTCTGTCCTGCCCAGCACAGGACACTCTCCCTGCAGGGCACAGGCAGAGCAGGTGTTTGCACAGCACCCATGGGATCCAGAGCAGGGAGGAGCTGGCACACACAGGTGGCACGAGGCTGATGAGACGGACACAGCCCATGGCACGTGTGGCACACAGCAGCTCCCTGTGCTCCTCCACAGAGCCTGCTCTGTTCACCACAAGGTGACTCAGGAACCTGCTCTGGGCAGAGGACAGACGGCCAAGGTCCTGGGGCTGCTTCCTGCAGGTGAGAGCCAACTCTTGGTAGCCAGGAGCAAAATGTGCCCCCACCTGGGACAGAACAGGCAGTGCCAGCGGGGCTGGCAAAGGGCCATGGGCACCCTGATGCCAAGGGCAGGGAGGACTCTCCAGCCCCCACCCTGCTGCAGGTGCCCATGGCCGTGTCAGACTGGCACCCAGGGCAGGGCTGCAGGTGCCCATGGCTGTGTGTGTCAGACTGGCACCCAGGGCAGTGCTGCAGGTGCCCATGGCTGTGTGTGTCAGACTGGCACCCAGGCCAGGGCTGAACCCTGCTGCAGGTGCTGGACTAACCTGGGCACAGGGCAGAACCATGGAATTCCCTGGAATTCCAGCTGGTGCGCCATTCCCCGTGCCAAGTGGGGACACAAAAGGCACATTACAATATTTATGGCAGAAAGCTTGAACACCTGTGGCTGCTGCAAGGGCCTTTGTCCCCACTGGGGACAGCTCCCTCCTCTCTGTGGCCAGAGGCTCACCTGCCCACCCTGAGCAGGCACTGCTGCCTGCCCACAGCCAGCCAAAAGCAGCTCTCATCCCGAGGGAAAGGCCAGCAATGAGCTTTATAAATGGCTGTTCTTCTGGGAGATGTGATGGGCTGATCCTGAGGAGGATGGCCCCTGCAAGGCCTGAAGTCCTGCACATCAAAGTCCCACCAGCATTAGTCCATCCCTAGGAGTGATGGCTTGGTCACCTCACCAGGCTCAAGGACTCCCTAAATTATCTCTTCTCAGACTGGGGGGATTTTTAAGGAACAGCTCACTCTATTTCCAAGCTCCTTCTCTCCCTTGTCCCCAAGCACCTGCTCCAACACAGCGTGGGCAGCAGCAGCAGATGGTTCCATCTTCTGACCCAGGGCTGTGCCTCTCCTGTGAGCCCTTCTGGGGCTTGTGTGCCTGAGAGCTTCAGTGCAGACACATCCCCACACCCAGCCTGGGCTGTGCTCACCAAGAACCACACAGCAGAAAAAGGAGAGCTCCTGAAAAACCACAGTGACCTTTCCAAAAGGCTTCGATTTAGACACGCTGAGGATAAGAGGAAAAAGGCAAAAAAAAGGTGCTGTGAAAGGAAAAGAAGAAATGGAAAATTAACTGGGTGCAATTCCGGTGTGAGGACCATCACCCAGGCAGTGCGAGTGACCCACGGAGGAGTGTCCCCATGGGACAGCCCAATCCCACCCTCCAGCAGGAGCCTGTGCCCAAACAGGGTGGGACCACCACACCCAGCGTGCACTGAGCCATGGAGGAGGAGGAGGAGGAGGAGGAGCAGGAGGAAGAGGAGGAGGAGGAGGAGGAGGAGGAAGAGGAGGAAGGGGAGGAAGAGGAGGAGGAGGAGGAGGAAGTTCAGGGGAGGTTAAAAGATCCCTCTGCTGGCGACCATGGAGTTTTGGGGCCTGGGGGTGGTGGGGAGGGAATCTCTTGCAATTTATATTTAGCAGCTGAGAAACTGGGGAAGCTTTGCTAAGAAAAGGTGAAGTGAAAGCAAATTAAGCAGCACCAGGGCTTAGCTGTTGCCTCCTGCTATGCTGTGATGTTTTCATGGCCAATCAGAGAAACGCCACTCTCACAGCACACCAAAGGAAGCACAAAATTGGGCACGATAAAAGCCAGCTCCACCATACATGAATTCACGTCAGCTGCGAGAAATGCAATAAAAGATTCCCAACACCCCCTCTTTTGGATTCAGCCTCAGTGTGGGAGTTGAGAAAATCTAGTTTCCTGCATTTCTAACATGCAGCAGCTCCAATGTACTTTAGTTTTCTCCTTTTTCCAGTTCCAGTCGCTCCTCCCTCACCAAAGAGAGCATCCCTGTGTTTGCCATCAGCACCAGGGCTCCCCTGCCAGCTGTGCAGGCAGAGGCACATTCAGCATCTGCCAGCAGCACACACCTTCCCAGTGCAAACAACCAGCCCCCAAACCAGAGCCACGCAGCACAAAACACTCCAAAACCCAATAAAAATGTACAGACATCAGTAACCTCCCCATCATCATTCAGCACCATGCAAACGCTGATTTTTCAAAGAGAAATTGCAGCACAAAGTAACTCCTGGGAGATGTTTCAGCAGTAAATCCTGGGGCCTCACTGGCTGCCTGTAGAAGCTGGAATCAAGTTCACTGAGGACACTGGAACAATTTCTTTCACAGCTGATACAGCCAGGAAACTAAACCATGCAGCCAGGTTCCCCCAATGGCATCACCTGGAAACTCTACTGCAGAGCAAGGGAAAATAAACACAAATTTTCCTGAACTGAGAGTGGAAATGCCCAACTCTGTCATTCCCCCACCGAACAACAAGCCCATCTGCAGATCCAGCTGACTGTTCCTGCAGCAGAGCAGGCCTGTGCAATTGAAAGGGAGGTGAGGAGGGCACTGCTGGTGCTTGCTGCTGTGCCACCCCCTGTTTGCCCTGACACACACCCCCAGAGCAGCAGGATAACCGTGCTGGGCGAGGGAACAGCTCTGCCCAGGGCATCCCGACTCATCCCTGCCCTAAAACCAAACCCAGCATGGCCTGGGAGCAAAAACAACCCAGAAAACAAGGCAGCACTGCCACCAGCCCTCATCACACTGCAGCTCCCCTGTCCATCCATTTTCCACTGGCCTGGCACTGCCCAGCGTGAGGGAGGCTGGCACAGAGCAGGCTGAGCAGGGCTGTGCCCAGCACACGTCCCCAAAGCCCCTGTCACAGCAACACGTGGCTGTGCTCAGAGGCTTGGGGCTGCTCTGTGGCTGCTCTGTGGCTGCTCTGTGGCTGGATTGTGGCTGGATTGTGGCTGGTTTGCGGCTGCTCTGTGGCTGGTTTGCGGCTCATCTGTGGCTGGATTGCGGCTGGATTGCGGCTGGATTGTGGCTGGATTGCGGCTGGTCTGTGGCTGCTCTGTGGCTGGATTGCGGCTGGATTGTGGCTGGATTGCGGCTGCTCTGTGGCTGCTCTGTGGCTGGATTGTGGCTGCTCTGTGGCTGGATTGCGGCTGGTCTGTGGCTGGATTGTGGCTGCTCTGTGGCTGGATTGTGGCTGCTCTGTGGCTGGATTGTGGCTGGATTGCGGCTGCTCTCTGGCTGGATTGTGGCTGCTCTGTGGCTGGATTGCGGCTGGCTTGTGGCTGGATTGCGGCTGGTCTGTGGGTGCTCTGTGGCTGGATTGCGGCTGGCTTGTGGCTGGATTGTGGCTGGATTGTGGCTGCTCTGTGGCTGGATTGTGGCTGGCTTGTGGCTGGATTGTGGCTGCTCTGTGGCTGGATTGTGGCTGCTCTGTGGCTGGATTGTGGCTGGATTGTGGCTGCTCTGTGGCTGGATTGTGGCTGGATTGCGGCTGGTCTGTGGCTGGATTGTGGCTGCTCTGTGGCTGGATTGTGGCTGCTCTGTGGCTGGTCTGTGGCTGCTCTGTGGCTGGATTGTGGCTGCTCTGTGGCTGGTCTGTGGCTGGTCTGTGGCTGGATTGTGGCTCCAGCACTCCCCTGCAAGTCCCACCTGCCAAAACCAGCACTAACAAAGGCTCTCACAACCAGGGCAGTGTCCCAGCTCCAACCCCCATCCCAGGCACTCTGTGTCTCTGAGCATCCTCTCGTTCAGTGGCAAACTCTTTCTTTCCCCCACCATGTTTTACACCTCAGTTGTTCCTTCCCACACAGCCCTGCTGTCACTTCACTTTTGTCCTGGTACATGAATGATAACCATTAAAGTGGTTGTAGCAAATGTGCTGTGGGGAGAGGAAGCACATCCCACGTACTACTGGGTGCTCCAGACTACTCCTGCTCGTGGGCCACCCGAGGGCCTGGTGATGCCAGCACAGGGCTGCTGGGGGCTGCCAGGGCTCTGCCATGCTCTGGGGGAGCCCGAGACATCTGAGAGATAGGAATGGCCATAAAGGGCTTGGGATTTTCACTGGCTTTCATCTAAGGCAGGTACAGGTTTCTACTAGAAACAACCAACAAGTTTCCAGGACTGCTGCATGTAGGGAAATGGTTAAAACATAGTCCCAGATCAGGCTGAACGCCCAGAAATTGGCAATAAGGAAAAAAAGCTTCTGATTTATTTTTAATCTCATGATTTGGAGAGCCTTACTGAACTTTGTCTCTTTGTCAACATTTTATTTTCAGAACCTGTGTGGATGCCAAATCATGGGTCCAGATCCTGCAGCTATAACCACACAAGTGTGCCTTTGTGGGGGTATTTTGGCTCTGTATGACCATTTCACAAAGGTCATCTGCCAGAAGCTGGTTGGGAGGGAGGGCTCATGCTCAGAAGAAACCCACTGCCTGCTTTCACCTGGTTCTCAGTGCACAGCTCACAGCAATCGTGCACCACCTGTGTGCCCATGGCCGTGGCACCAGCTCCTGCTCCAGCAGCACAAGGAGCATTTAACCACATCCATACTGTTCCACACCAACAGCAGCACAAGGAGCATTTAACCACATCCATGCTGTTCCATGCCACAGCAGCACGAGGAGCATTTAACCACATCCATGCTGTTCCACACCAACAGCAGCACAAGGAGCATTTAACCACATCCATGCTGTTCCATGCCACAGCAGCACGAGGAACATTTAACCACATCCATGCTGTTCCACACCAACAGCAGCACAGGGACCATTTAACCACATCCATGCTGTTCCACACCAACAGCAGCACAAGGAGCATTTAACCACATCCATTCCAGCAGAACCCTTTGCTAACTGACCATGACACCCCTGCCTACAGTACCTGCCCCATTTCAGGGTGCAGGGAGAGGAACAGGTCAGGTGGGCAGGGCAGGCAGAGCTGCAGGTGCTGTGGCACCACCTCAGAGGGGCACGGGCACAGCAGCTCTGGGAAGCAGGTGACAACTTGGCAGAGCCCTCACCTGTGACCCACCCCTGACAGATTCCTCCTGCACCCCCAGCTGTGCCTTGCAAAGATGTCAAGAAGGCTGGCACTAGACAGGGAGCCTTTTTTGGGTCAGTGTGTCTTTTCTGTAATCAGCACAGCTGCAAGCACTCCACCAGCTGCACACCAACGAGGAGTGATGGCTCTGCCTGCTGCCACTCCTGCCAAGGTGGGCATCCTCCAGTGAGCCTGGAGCCACCCAAGGGGGCCCTTCCCCTCCTGGTTTGGGAAAGACCTCACTGCAAAAACACCTGTAACTCCCCTCACTGCAAAAACACCTGTAACTCCCTTCGGGAAATCAGGAAAATAATGAAAAAGTGAGGGCTCCACACAACTTCTGAGCAGATCACCGTCCACCAAAGGAAACATCGCTGAGGCAGCCACGGCCTGAGATAAGGGATCAGATTGCATCTGCTTCTCACGTTCAGGGTGTGCGGGCACAGCAGCACAGCGGCTTCAGTACAATGCTGAATTCCCGACACAGCCGGGCGGTCAGGGGTGCTTGGGGACACGGAGGGGGCCGAGG
>JAWWMS010000248.1:642269-675369 GCA_035048045.1 Chlorospingus semifuscus
GGCGGGGGCCCGCCCGGGGCCGGGGCCGGGGCCAGGGCCATGCCGCGGGCAGCGCTCCCCGCCCGCAGCGCCCGCTCCGCGCCCCGGGCCCGACGGGCGGGGCCGCCGCGTCTGCCCGCCCCCGGGACCGCCCCGGGACCGGTACTGGCACCGCCCCGGGACCGCCCAGGTCCGGTACTGGCACCGCCCCGGGACCGCCCAGGTCCGGTACTGGCACCGCCCCGGGACCGCCCCGAGACCGCCCCGCCCCGGTACCGGTACTGGCACCGCCTCCGCCCCGGTACCGCCCCGGCCTCGGTCCGGTACTAACATCACCCCGGTACCGGCACCGGCACCGCCTCTGCCCGCCCCTGGCACCGCCCCGGTACCGGCACCGCCCCGCTCCCGCTGTCCCCGGTACCGCTGCCGGTACCGCCGCCCCCGCTGGCACCGCCGCCCCCGCGCATTTCTTTCCGTTTTTTTTAGCTCCTTCCCCCGCTTTTTGCTTCCTGGTTGGTTTGTTCGTTTATTTGTTTGTTTGTTTCCCTTTTTTCCGCCTTTTTTTTCCTCTTCCCCCCTTTCCTCTTTCCCCCCCTTTTTTCCCCTTTATTCCTTTTTCTCTTTTCCCCTTTTTTCCTTTCGCCCTTTTTTCCTATTTCTTTAGTTTAGACCCTTTCCCCCTTTCTCCTCCCTTTCCCCCTCTTTTTCCCCTTTTTCTTTTCCCCCTTTTCCCCCTTTTTTCCATTCCCCTATTTTTCCTCTTTTGCCCCCTCTTTTTAGTCTTTTTTCCAGTATTTCCCTCTTTTGCTTTCTTCTTCCTTCCCCCCATTTTTCCTTCCTCTCCCTTTCCCCTTTCCTTTCTTTTCCCTCCCCTTTTATTCTTTTTTTTTCTTTAATTTACCACTGTACCCAGTGCCCCCCAGCACACCACCCTGCAGCTGGATTTACTCCCTGCCTTAGTGCCTACAGCACTTCTGTAGGAAAAAACCCAAAAAACCAAAAAAAAGCATTTCCATCCTCTGCAAGCAGCATTCTAGCAAATTCCTTGAACGATTTATGAGCACTACATTAAACTGTGCTACAGCCAGTGCTGGCCAGAGCTCCCAGAGCACTGGGCTGACCCATCAGTCTCACTTTTCCTGATGCTGAGGCTCCAACGATGCCAGCTCATTCTCAGGAGCCTGAGCTGCCCAGGGAGGCAGCATGGAGAAGTAGATGCTCCTGTTTTTCCAAAACAACCTTCTAATTATGCTCTTTACTATAATAGCAGCCTTTTTCCAACACTTCAGCAGTCAGGGCTATTAATTAAAGAGCCATGGGTAACAGTGGTAATATAACCCCAGCATCTTTTGGTAGGCCCTTCTTACACTGATACAGAATTTTTCAGGGAAAAACAACCCAATCAGCCAGTGCTCCTCGTGGGTGACACAGCAGGTTCTCACCACCAAACACTTTGGATAGATGATTTTCTGTCTGGCCATAAAGCACTCCTTGTGTGACAGGGACAGCTCCTGTGCAGGTACTCATGAAAAAATCAGTCTGATATGCAAGGCTACAAGCCAAGAAAGAGCCTTGCCACATTCCTGCTGCGTTCTTATCACAGGAATGCTGCCTGTCCCGAACTGCCCTGGCCCAGGGAGAATGGGACCCTGAAAGCCCCTGTTCTGCCCCAGCTCAGTGCAGGGGATGCTCTGCTGGAGCTGGGACTCATCCCCACACACACACTTCTGACACAGGGCTTGGGGAGAATGGAGCCACCCCGGGGAAGGTGCAGCTGTCAGCCCCAAGGTTTCACAATCAATCCATTTCTTGCTCTCTGAACAGAAGCCAGAGTCATTCAGACAGGATCTGGGTGAGGTCTCTGCAGCCCAGACCCTGCTCAAGCCCCAGGTGGGCTGGGCTGGCCCCAGTGCAGAGAGCAGGAACCCTGCACAGCCAGCCAGAGCTGCACTGCTGCAGGAACCCTGCACAGCCAGCCAGAGCTGCACTGCTGCAGGAACCCTGCACAGCCAGAGCTGCACTGCTGCAGGAACCCTGCACAGCCAGAGCTGCACTGCTGCAGGAACCCTGCACACCCAGCCAGAGCTGCACTGCTGCAGGAACCTGCACAGCCAGAGCTGCACTGCTGCAGGAACCTGCACAGCCAGAGCTGCACTGCTGCAGGAACCCTGCACACCCAGACAGAGCTGCACTGCTGCAGGAACCCTGCACAGCCAGAGCTGCACTGCTGCAGGAACCTGCACAGCCAGAGCTGCACTGCTGCAGACAGCAGGAACCCTGCAGAGGCAGCCTTGGCCAGCTCACAGCTGGAAAAGCTGGGCTAGCTCAGACTGGAGGGCAACTGCTCATGGCTTTCCCTCATGGGGCAATTGCTCATGGCTTTTCACTGTGGGGCAATTGCCCATGGCTTTTCACTGTGGGGCAATTGCTCATGGCTTTCCCTCATGGGGCAATTGCCCGTGGCTTTCCCTCGTGGGGCAATTGCTCATGGCTTTCCCTTGTGGGGCAATTGCTCATGGCTTCTCCTCATGGGGCAATTGCCCGTGGCTTTCCCTTGTGGCCCCTGAGATTCACGGTTTGGAACCCTGGCTGCTCGCTTTGGGGCATTTCACCACCAATGCCCAGCTGTCCCAGCAAGGCACTCTGCATCCCCCAGCTGCCCCCATTTTACACTGCCAGCAGCCCCTGGGCTCCTCCAGAGCTGGGTTGCCCTCTGCCTGCCCAGGAGCTGCTAAACACAGAGAGGAGCAGCAAGGAGACAGATTAAAAAGGAAACACTGACAGCCACAAACGTGGCTGTTTCTTTTCCAGGGATCTCCTGTCCAGGCCCCATAGCAATGTTCAGCACCCTGAGGGTGGCACATTCAAACTGGTGTGTGAGGGGCAAGGGCCCTTTAAAGCTGTGGAAAATCGTGACAGCACCTGTTTGCAGAGATTTATTTCATGTGGGTGCAATGCCTCATCCTTAAATCTAATCTTAGGGAGAAGGTGTAGGAAGAATTCCAACTAATTTCATTAATTCCAGATCAGGGGCTGAAAAAACCCACTCAAACAAAATTCTAAAGCTCTTGAATTTGAAAAAAACCCAACTTTTTTCTCCCTTTCCCACATTAAGGCTAGAAGGTTGGGTTGAGACTGGAGCCATTATTTGGATTTGAAAGATTACCCTTCAAAAATACTTGTTCAGTCAAGTGCTGAGAACTGGAAAAACAGAGCTGGCTAAACACAGGTTAGAGTCAGAGTGATGTCCAAGGGGATTGCTCACCTCTGGAGTAAGCACAGCACAGCAAACCACTTGTGCAGAACAGTAATTAACCTGGGCTGGTTTCCATGAGCAGGGGCTTTAGGAGCATTTCTTGTGCAGACTGCAGCATCGCCCACTCCAGGGGTGCTGCCCACTGAGGGTCCTCCCAAGCTGGTCCAGGCTGAGCAGACCCTCCACAGCCTGGCAGAAACCCTGGCCCCACTGAAACCAGCCACACCTGCCCAGGTTTAATCAGGAGGATTTTATGTCTCCCACTTGAATGTGAAATAAAAACAAAGGGCTCCATCCACTCTGTCCTCCCACTCTCAATTTCCCCGTGTCAGTCGGAGCTGCCTTGTTTGTTGTCACAGCTCCTGCTTTTGGAAAGGACACTCACAGGTGCACACACACCCTTTCTCCAGGCCACTGTGTATTTTCCAGCTTAGCAGCTTATCCTGACGTGTGAGAATGTAAAGCCAAGGCCCATGGCAGCAGTGGCTGCATGTCCTGCAACAGCTGCAGGGACAGCAGGGACAGGGACACCGTGACCCCTCCACGTGCCAAGAGCCCTCACACGCCAGCAGCCTGACCTTCAAAACCTGCTGTCCTTGTTAAAAATCACCTTACAGCACGACACTGCCTCTCCTTTCCAACCAGAAGGGTGTTTGAAATGCTGATTTTGGTGCTTTCTGAGCACTGGTGCCCTGCGGTCAGCGCCCATCGCTCACACTCACAGCTCCTGTGCTGCCAGCCAGCTCAGCGAGAGCCTCTCCACCCTGCAGACATTTCACTATCGCTCCTGGTGCTGTTCAGATTCTCAATGCGTGTATCTGGTTTCCAATAGTACTCAGGAAAGGTTAGAGTTTGTTTTAAATAGCTCAGCCATCTGTCCTGCGGTGCCTGATGGGAGCCGCAGGCACCCAAGCAGCCAAAACAGAATTTTTCAAACTGTCAGTTTCTCATTACAAACATTTCAGCCTAAAACAGACCCGTGTCCTTAAAAAGAAAGTTAAGCCTATATATTTCTCGTGCATTATACAAACACTGTGAGTCGTGCTTTAGCAGTTTCCTCGTGTTGTTGGAACTTCATCAATGCAAATATTGGGCCTGAACCTCACCAGCACCAGGCGCTTTGCAAACCTCATTTGTGTATTCTGAGGCTTTGAACTAAAAATTACTTATTACAAGCACGACACAGAACCAAGAACCAAAACAGCAGCAAGGAAAGCACTTCATGAATGGAAATCAGGCACATGTACCTACATCAGTTCCTAATGTCAGCTGAAGCCCTGGGTTCACCTATTCTAGAAAGTTAAATCAATTTATTCACTTAACTCACAGGACTCACTTTCATAATTAAATGTTCATTTTGAGGGAAATAACTTGAGAGCACACAGGCCAGCTATGTGCAGCAGCTGACACTCACAACTGCTAATACACTGCTGGAAAAATAAAAGTGTATGAGAAGCAAGCAGTGTTTCCTTAGGCAAATGCTGCTCCACATCACACAACCAAGCATGGCCTGGCTGGCACCTACCCCATCATGAAAATGCTGACTGTGCCCCTAGTCCCGCCCTGGAAAAGCCCACACAATCAACTACCCCTAGGAGTACCCAAGGAGATGAGAGAGACAACAAATATATATTAATCAGAACAACATACCAAAGTTTATTGATTACTTCAAACAAAAGTTTCTGTAATGAAAAAAGAGCAAGTTGCATTCATAAAAGGTAACATTCACATTCAATTTCCTTGATATAAAGCAACATAAATGTATAAAATTGCATTTAAGTGAAAAAAATGTAAGGTTGCAGTCCTTTTTCTTTGCAAGAAGCTGAAAATGTATCTGCTCATTGCCTGTATATAATTTACATTTTCTATACACTACATGGTTTTTTAAAAAAATTCATAGCTGGGAAATTGGATAAATGGTGCAGTATTAGGAAAGTTTTTCAACTGTGTGTATACAAATTCAATTTGAAGCTTTTATGCAATTCCAAGTCATTTATAATATTCTCATAATGATTAGGATTAGTTTTTGAGAAGTCGCTATGACTACACCAAGCTCCGCTGTTATCACATAAAGAGTTTTAGAGGGAATCTTAATTACTTCCCTTATCTTTCAGTGTCACTAGTCAGTGATAAAACTTTGACAAATTACGAAGAGAAGAGCCCAGCCTTTTTTCCTTCAAGTTTCTCCACCGAAAAGCCTGTACTGACCTTTACTGTACCTGAGGGCACCGTGAGCGCACCAGGGACCCCACCAGAGCATCCCTGTGCCACTGCTGCCACGCCAGCCCTGCTGCCCCACACCTCACAGCCCTGGTGAGCACCTCTCCTGCCCCTCTCCAGCCTCAGAAGGGGCTCCTGTGTCCCCTGAGTCACCCACAGCAACCGGAATTCTGCTTCTGCCATTGCTGGGTGACGGGGATCAGCTCTCCTGCAGGACCAGGGCAGCCTGGCTGTCCTGCCACCCAGCCCCACACCAGTGCACTGCCTGAAGATCCAAGCCCAAGAAAAACCGCATTTTCCCCAAAAGAGCTGTATTCAGGACATTCCGCATGAATTCCACCCTGCACACCTTGGGTTTGAACGTTCAGCTATTGCAATGGCTCGTTGCAGCTGGAGACAGGACACTTGGAAAGGCCAAGAGAAAGATTTGGTTCTCAGAAGGCTCTGACTTGAGACAGGCAGCAGAAATTATCCTGGTTAAGTGACTATTTGAACAGTTCACACACACGTCAGGTTCCACTGCTCCCACTGACACCACCAATGGAATCCCAGGGGAGCAGACTCTGACCCCTGGAGCAGAGCATGACACAAAGCAAACTGAGAAGCAAGGTGTCAAGCTTGGGACCATTCGGGCTTGGAATGGTTCTGAATCACAGGAATGAGGCATTTTAGTGCCCATTTTTCAGAGGTTATGTAAACACAAGTCAGCAACCGTGTATTTAAGGAGAATGGTTAGATTTGGCATATAGAGCACATCTCCATCATATTCATCACATACTTGATCTGTAGGCACCACATTTCTGCAGGGAAAGCTGAGCACGGGACAAGGGCTGCAAGTCGAACTCTAGGTCTGTGAAATGAGCTAGGAAAATGGGAAAAGCAAACAGAAGCAGGAGATGAGAGCTTTGCCCGTGGGCACATGCTGGCAGTGCAGCTCCTGCCCCGCATGCAGCAGGAGCCGAGCGCGGACGCCGCTCGTGCTGAGGCCAGCGCAGAGCGTATGGTACAGTGCTCCTGTCCTTCCATCCATCCATCCCCTCCCGTGCTGGGCGAGGGCAGGGCAGCCCCAGGGACTGTGCACTGCCCTCTCCCACTCAGGTAAGGCCATCCAACCTCCTCATGATGCAGCAGAGGATTTGCCAGCAGCCGATCCGCACCAGCCGCAGACGAACCACAGGGACGGCAGCCAGAGAGCAAGGCTTGATTCTTCCAAAAATTAACAGCCTGCAGTTCCACAAAATTTGGTGAGGGGAATGTTCTGTCTGTCCCAAATTGATCTGTTGACCAAGCTGAGCGAGCAGGAGCCAAACCCAGCAGCAGGGCAGAGATTGCTGCTTCTGAAAGGAGCCCCAGGCTTCTCCCAGCAGCTCCTCTGGGGGACATCAGCACGAGGCAGGACTGTCTCACCACCCAGCAGGGCACACAGCCTGCTCTGCCACTGCTCATGACTTCACACAACAAAACAAGCTGCTCTTGCCACACATGAAGTATCAGACAAAAAAAAATATTGGGAGTCAGGCATCTCACCTTTGCTGCGCAGAACCTAAAGAGGAAAGTTCCTACTACCATGGTACAGGTAGATTTGAAAAGAACATGCCAATTTAAAAAAAAATGTAAAATGAAATCAGGTTCATGTATTCAATTTCAAACTGTCTTCTTTTTTCTTAGTGCAAATAACTCAAGATGCAGTTTCATACACCTGCAGGTTGACAGGCACAGCCCATGTCCCTGGGATCAGCCAAGGACCAGACTGTCCCTCACCCTTTAGAGTGTTGGAGCCACTGCACAGTGCAGTAATGTAAGCACAGCAGAGGAGCCTGGGCACTGGGGCTCAGAGTCTGGCACAGCCCAGCTTCTGGGATTCCTTTTTCCCCCACAAAGCTTCCTTCCATCACAAACAGCCACACAACAGCCTTTTCTTCACTCTGCAGCAGGAACAAACCCAGCAGCAAACCGCTTGTGGGAGGATGCTCTGGCACTTCCAGCACTGCAGGTCTTCACACGGACACCACTGCTGCGGCCAGACCACAGACTCTTTCCAGCTCCACCTGCAGGACAGAGCGGCAAAGGTTTCTCCCGAATTCTCAGTGATCCTGCCGTGCCCATCTGGGGATGGCAGCTGCCAGCGTGGCAGCACAGCCCAGCACCAGCACCAGGACCAGGAGAGGGGCTCCAGGGCTGCATCCACCTCCTGTGTGAGGGCAGCAGCCTCGTCCCAGTGCCTTCGGGGGCCGCAGGGGAATGTCACTGCGCTGGAGTCTGTGCTACTTCTTTGGTCAGGCAGAGCAGGAGCGTGAGCAGCCCTGCTGCTCTGGGGCACATCTGCAGCGGGCACACAGCCCCGAGTGAGATGGGGCTGGCACTGCACTCCTGCGCTTTGATCCGTGCTGTTGGGGCGAGCTCCTAACGATGCTGTCCCAGCTCCAATGATGCAGGATTTGGCAGAACTGGTTTTTCTGGGAGGGCAGGGAAGCCTCGAGACCAAAGCCTAACGTGGGGCCAGTGCCCTGGCTGCTCTCCCAGCAGGCTGCTTGCAGTCCTTGGTGCTATCAAAGGTCACTGCCAGGTTAAAACCACGGGTTCCTACAGCATGACAACGTTTGTGTGGAGCACTTTAAGGTATCCTGAGAGGATATCTTTCTGCCAAATTAGTAACAGCATCTTCAGCCTTCACATAACCATTCTCTATACGTTTGTATGACACTAACACAGGCAGATCAAAGGGGCCGGCCTGCAAAAATCAGAAGGAAAACAAACATGTACTGCAACTGTTACATTGCCAAACCCATAAACCTTTCCCTGGGTTATTAAAATAAAATATATAGGAGAAGAAGAATTATTAGGCCATGATAAAAGTGCCAAATATCATTCACAACTAAGTAATCAGACGATAAATAAATTTTCACAATTTGCAAAATGCTGCATGAAGCCCTAAAGTGGCATCAGCCCCACTGTCTCCTGCAGCTCCCGTGCTGGTCCAGCCGCTCCCACACCAGTCTGCACCGGTGTGTGGTGGTGGAGAGCACCACCTAATGTCCGTGGGGAGGGACTGGCTGCACTGGAGCTGGCAGGGCTGGCTGCTGGCCCTGCCGTGCCCATAAATCTGATTGCTTTAGCAGCAGGGGTGGGCACAGAGGTGCCAGAGGCTCGTGGACAGTCTGCAGGTTTATGTTTGCAGCTCACCACACGTAACATCTCCCCTAATGCAGAATTGTGAATTCAATTAGGCACTTTTACTTCTCTTATTCTGCTATTGGCTTACTACAGGGTTTAAAATCAACCCATAGGAGGATGCTCTGTGTGTGTGCAGACACACGGACACCAAAACATGCCTCTGTCCCATGTGCTCACACACACAGACAAGTACATGTGTTTAGTGCCCATCTGTGCAGATGAATTAAAACATACTTATTTCTATCTGACAGAACAGCATGCACCCTAGAGAAAGGGATTCTGGTACCATTCAGATGCAATACTGGAATCATTTTAACAACTGAGACTTCCATCCTTCACTGTAAATGTATCAGCTTTTATAACCAGTGTTAGCATGATTCAGACTGCACTCACATCAAATTTTGTGCTAATATTAGACTGAAGTAGCAGTTAAACTGAAAGATTTGCTTACATTTTGCCAAATACTTGAAAGGATCTGTACAGATATGGGATTCTGAAGAAGCTGGATAGTACAACATCCCCAAATTAAAATGCATCCCAAGCATTGCATCTCCATTCCACAAGGACAGGTGCCCCACACCGAGAGTCAAGAGGATTACAAGAACCATGGTTTAATTGATTTGGAGGGGGTTACATTTGGTTAATCAATGCCTTTAAAACCATCCCAATCCTCAGGACAGGGTACCTGTTACAACACATTAGACTCATCTGAGAATGTTCTTAAAAGAAGAGGTCTGACAGAAGGTCTGGCCGACAATGAATCAGGTGCCCTCCTGCTGCTCTGCAACAGCGAGGCAAAGAGACACATAGCACACAGCCCTGAGCCTGCCTGTGCCACAGGGCAGGACACACAGCCTGGTGCCACAGGGCAGGACACACAGCCTGGTGACACAGGGCAGGACACACAGAGACACACAGCACACAGCCCTGAGCCTGCCTGGTGACACAGGGCAGGACACACAGCCTGGTGACACAGGGCAGGACACACAGCCCCTCTCACAGACACATAGCACACGAGCAGGGCAGGACACACAGCCCCTCTCACAGAGACACACAGCACACAGCCCTGAGCCTGCCTGTGCCACAGGGCAGGACACACAGCCCCTCTCACAGCTCCCCCATTTCACACAGGATGGGGCAGCACACCGTGACCAGCACTGGTGGGTTTGCAGTGCCAGGGGCATGGGAGGTGCTCAGAAACTGCCCTGCTCCCCAGAGTGTCTGGAGATTGATGCTGCAGGTGCTTCTGAGGGAGCAGCAGACATCCCTATCTCCACACAACTGGTGTTTTAGAACAGCCAGTAGTGGTGGAGAGCTGCAGTGAACCCAGACACCAGGGACATGCAGTCAGGGTGCTTTGCTGAGGGTGACCCCAGCAGTCTCACGGTCAGCAGGTCCAGGTCTGTCCCTTGAGGGTTGTGGGCTGTGGCTTGGTCACTCACACAAAGAACAACAGCAGCACTGACAATGGCATGGACTGGGGAAGCTCCTCCTTGGCCAGACAAGCCTGAGCCATTTGACAATTCACCCAGAGGACAACCAACACTAATTCCACCTTGTCCCACTCCTGTCTGGTCCACTAACACAGAACTACAGCAAGGAAGGAGAGTGTAACGAGCTTTGTGTGTGTCCGCCTCACCTGGACACCCTGGGCACCACCAGCTCACCCACCTGAGCTGCAGCAAGAGACCAAGGGCAAGAGACAGACAAATATTTAAGCAGAAGATTTAAATTAAGGCAGAAGGTGGGGGAAAGCGAGGTTCTGCTGTGTGAGCACATCTAAAGGGGGGTTGTCAGGAGTTAGGCATTAGAAGGAAGAAAAAAGCAGTGAGCAAGCAACACATTGCGACTCAGAAAGGAAATCACCTTATTCACTCCAAGAAAAGCTGTGATTGCTGGAAGTTTGAGAAAGCATGAAGATAGTGGATGTTCCTGAGGAAGGAAGGCGCTTCGTTACCTAGTTCACAACAGCACAAAAGACAGAAAATTGCAGTACAAGAAAGAGAAAGGCAGAAACCAAGGAAAACACAAATGCGCCTTGCAGTTAAAAAAACAAACAGAACCAAAACAAAATAAAACAACCACCACGTTACCACACAGAAAATTTAATAAAGGCTGAGCAGAGCTGATGTGCTGTTATAGGACACCGGGGTGAAACCCTGTCCCACTGGGATCAAGGGCAAATGCGCAACAACCTGGCCTAAGTCTGTCCTCCCCTTCCAGAAGGGACCCTTGGCCACCAAGCTGTGGTTCAGGCTCCCATCCAATGTCCCTAATTTTGTTTTTCACTGTATGCTTCCCTTGGGACACTGATATTTATTTTGTTTCAATATTAAGGTCAGGATTCTTAACAAGGGTTTTGATTTGAATTCATCTACCTGGTCCTAGATGCCTTTACAAATCAGGCAGCTGACTCTGGTGTCTGATGGCTGGCACAGATATCCAGAGCTGGTATCTCCTTCAGGCACTTACAATAAAGCTCTAACTCAAAATGTACATTTAAATATGGCTCAGCCTGTGTTTAGTTTGGGATGCACATCTGAAGAGACTTTTCTAGCTGACACTCACTTTGCTTTGCTAAGTGATTTCACAAGAGCCTTTGTTACATGAATAAAAAGCACTCTTGAAAGTAAGTGTTGCAAGAGGGGACAGATCTTTGCTCAGCAGCTGAAGGCAAAAATGGGTCACACCTCCCAGGTGAGCCGAGCTGGGGCTCAGAAATCCCCAGGTCACCTTCCAGGCACTGTCCCCAAGCTCTCCTATGCCTGCAGCTCAGAGCAACTCACTCCCAGCCCATTCAACAGGGGTGTCCAGCTAGAAACTATTAAACCATACCCAAATGGAGGAAGTTACAGGGATCCTCACAAAACACAACCACAGCTCTGTTGCCATCTCCCCTGTTTTCAGCTTCAGTGATGCCCCATCCCTGGGAGTGTCCAAGGCCAGGATGGGGCCCTGGGCACCCTGATCTGGGAATGGCGTCCCTGCCCTGCCAGGGGGCTGGAACTGGGTGATTTTAGGGAGCCTTCCAACCCAAACCCTCCTGTGACTCCCTCAAGGACCAGGCTGGGGGTTCCTGACTGAGCCCAGCCCATGTCCCTCCAGCTGTGCCCTCCGCAGCCCTGGCACAGAAAAACCCCAGCTGTGACCAGACCTGACCCTGCTCCCACTGCACAGCACCTGGGCACACACCAGGGAGCAGCCTGCTTTTCTGACCTCAAAACAAGCAGCTTTTCTCAGGATGAGATAAAGTGTGTTTGGTGGCCAGCTCAGGCTGGACAAGGCTCATGCTCTTCCCTAGCAGACACCACACTCCCACCCAGGGAAGGCACAGGTTGACTCCCTCCCTGCTGCAGATCTAGGCAGGATTTTTGGAATAACTTTTTGACATTTTTGGCACGTGAAAGAGCAAGGCAAGACTCTAGGAAGCCTTCCTTGAGACATGAGTGGTATGTGCTATTGTTAAAGGTCCATCTGGCACCTAAGGGTGAGAACAGTCTTCCTAAAAACACAGTGTGACACATCACCTCGTTCCTTACCTGATGATTTTTCTCTTTTATATTTTTTAAAACTATTAGAAGAATTTCTGGGAAAAGGCTGATAAAGATCAGGAGAATTATTGCCAGCCATGTGGAAACAGAAGTCAGCATATGAGCAAATACAAAATACATTCTTTGCTGCTTCAAGAAAGGCCTGGAAAAGAAAGGATACAAATAAATTCTGGTTAACATGGGTTTTCCCAGAAGATCAGAACCACAGGAGACTTCAGGTAAAGCTATTAGCAGTTGTGCCTCCCTTTCAGACAGAGATGGACACAGCACAGAAACACACTGCCCATCCCTCTCCTAATGCATCTCCTGCCTCCAGCTGCATTATTTCTGGAAGAGTGTCATGATCCATTTTGCATTTTCCACATCTGTTTCTTTTCAGGATGGGAAGGGGTTTGAATTTAGCCACCATCACTGATAAATTATTCACCTCATCAAAACCAGGTCATTTTATTTCAGTGTCAGGCTTTGCTATAGCTTCTGGTTTGGTTTTGATAGTGGAAATCCAGTCTCTCAATCACAACAGGTTATTTGCCCCTTCCTCCTTTCCTTGATGAGGGAGAGCAACCAACAGCTGCTTGTGAAAAACACCTCATCAATTACTCATGACAAGGATCCCAAAGCAGTTTTTGCTTACTGTTGGATCAAAAATATTGAGCTATGCAAGTTAAACAGTAGAAAGAGTTTTCAGTAGAAAGCTCACACTGAGCATAGAGATGTGGCTAGATTGCAGACCTGGATCTGTTGGTCAGCAAGAGTTAACTCAGGAGCTAAAGCTTGTGACCCCCACAGAAAATACTGAAATCTGTTCTACATCCTTATTAGCAGGCTGCTGGATCAGGGATCCAGCCAATATCCCATGGCAAAGCAAAGAGGTAAAACAGAGATGCTGTGAATGTCAACTGAACATTTACTGCAGCACAGGAAATACAAAACTGTCATGTTGTAACGTACTAATGTCACCTGCTTTTGCAACACATTGAACCTACAATCCTGGGTGCACTCAAATCAATGAGAATTTCTCCATTTCAGCACCAGGACCTGACTTTCTCCTGCCTGTCCCAGAGGGCCAGGTCCCCGTGCTCTGCATCTGCCTCACCTGTTCCTTCTGTTTCACTGAGGTTCCTTCCACCACAAGTTCTTTGTCTCTCTCCTCCACATGCACAAACAGACCCTAAAAGGTTCAGTCTACAACCTCCCAATAAAGGCAAGAGCCTCAAGCAGCAGAAAGGCAAACACCCCCAGCCCAAGCTGAGCACCTGGATGATGCCCAGGGTGTTCTCTCTTTGAGAACAACCCCTCTGCTGGGCTGAGACCTCCTCAAACACTCTCATGGTGCACCAGCCCTCCTCTAGCACCGCCTTTTGAGGGGTGTGGGTGGAGGCAGAGGAAGGATCAGGGCTGCACACCCCCTGGCACCTGCCCTACACAGCCCCTGGCACTGCCAGTCTCAGGATGCCCTGAGGAGGGGCTGCTGCACTGCCAGAGCCAGCCCTGGGCACTGCCCTAGCAAAGGGCAGGGGAAAGAAAACGATACTTGCCAAATGACTCCTCCCCAAAAGAATGAGAAAAACACATAGAAAGCAAGGGAGCCCCAAATCACAAAGTGGTTCATCCACGTCCAGAATCGGGTATCTAACGCTAGCTGTGGGAACAAAGAGAGACAAAACAGGCTTTAGATGCACAGTGCATTGTATTTATGTGACATTTCAGACTGGCTTCACATTAAGGCTGAAGGTTCTCCAAACAGCTACCTCTGTGCATACGGGCACCAGGACAAACACTTTCCATGTCCACAGTCTGGCACAATGTTAGCAGGGAAACAGCAGCATTCTAATTGTAACTGACACTTTTAAATGGAATAAATTTGATGCAACCCCTGATCCTACAGGAAAGAAACATCTAAAGGTTACAGGGACTGTAATTGCCTCTTGTCACCACCTGCTGTCCTGAACCAAACACAAAAGACCTTTTGTAAGGTCTTATGCAAACAGTTTGTTCTGGAAAGCTCCACGAAACAAAATAGATTTGCTATTGTTATTTGACACATGTGCTTTTGTGATCACTTTGGCACTCAGCCTTGTCTGAAACAAGGTGGACAAACCCAAATTCTCTATTGCTCCTCTCCTCTTGCTGGAACTGAGCATCAAGAGGTGAAAGTGTGGGGGAGAGTCAACCATAACCAACTGCAGTCCTCAAAAGAGGGGAAAAATAGAAAAATAATTTAAACAGAACAAACACTTAAAGACCACAGACTGCACAAAGGAAAGTAAGCAGGTTCTGCCTCTACAGGAGAAGATTCAAGTGTGGTGGGAAATACTCAGACACTATTTCCAGCCCATTCAGGCCATGATTTCACAGTGCACAGGAGCCTTGGAAAGGCCAGCAAGGAGCGCCTGAGAGGGAAGGGAGGTGCTGACCTTGAGAGTGACGGTGAACACCAGCACGGTGAAGACAATCGTCCCAAAGGTCCAGTTCCCAAACACCTGCAAAACACACAGGGCACTGCCACAGCGTGCTGGCCCTCTGGGGAGGCGCAGCACGGGGACAGGGACACGCAGGAGCAGGGCAGGCAGGCACAGAGGCACAGAGGCACAGGACAGGGACAGGGACAGGGACGCTCGCAGCTCCCGCGCGCCACCCTGAGCCATGCAGTGCCACACGCACACAGGTGACAGAGCTGGGACGTGACAGGGACAGCCTCCTACTAACAGCAATGTCAATGAGGACACAAGGCACTGCACCACCTGCAGCTCAGGGTTTCTTGGCAATTTACTCAGTTTCTGCTTTCTCGCCACACCCATCATCCTCCTCCTCCTCCTCATCATCATCTCTCTGCAGTCCCCTGGCAGGAGGCACCAGTGGGTACTGGTGCTGTCCCAGCTGGTTGGTTTGTGGGAACTGGGGACTATGCACACAAAGGAAAGCAGATACTGTCTATCAATCCAGTGATGGCAATGAATGGGAGAGATGCTTACCAAAGGCTGTCAAGTTCTGAATGCATACATTAAAACAGAAAGTGAAATGTAAAAGTTTCCAAAAAATGCAAAAAAATTAAAGTCAATAGGAGTGAAAAACGAGTCAATCAAACATACATGGATATTATGAACAATTGCTGGTAGCAGTTCTTACAGGCATAAGTGTTTACAGAACAGGACATAACCACAGATCTTACTGCAGTGCCACACAGATTTGACCCCTGAAGGCATTTGCAGAGCACATCAGTGCTTCATGTTTCATTCCAATCCAACCAGAATGGCCACAGATACAGCAGAGCACTGATCTGACAATACAGGGGCTTGGCTGTATATAGCTGGGGCCATAAATGCTGGCAGTGATGCAGTGTGTGGATATGCACACATAAATTTCATCAGCTTTTCTCCAAGTGTTAGCCACTAAAATGAGTTTTGGTGTTTTCAAGGGTAACAAGTGATGGTGTAAAGAAGTTTCCCATCATCCAAGATCTAATAACACACTGCACATCCCCTTGGGGAAAGGGTCCTGAAACCACTCAGGCCATCTGAGCAGCTGCCCTGCACTAATGCTTTGCTCTGTACTCAGTTAACCAGCAAAACAAGAAAAAATGAGAAAAAAGGAAAAAAAAAAAAACCCTCCATCTTTTTTCCTCCTCTTCCTGCGCAAGTTAACCCCAGCAGCTCCCACAGCAATGCAAGGGCTCATCCCCACAGCAGAGGCATGAGCAAGGAGACAGCAGGGACAACATCCTGGTGCCTCCAGCAGCTGGGGACAAGATCCTGCTGCCACCAGTGCCTCCAGCAGCTGGGGACTTGTGCTGGCTCCAAAACAGGAGCTAAAGGCTCCCCCAGGGACTTGTGCTGGCTCCAAAACAGGAGCTAAAGGCCAGCCCAGCCCTCCCTGGGCAAAGAGGCTGGAGCCACAGCCCCAGGCAGGCCCAGCACACAAGCAGCCCTGCACCATGGCTGCCCTGAGGAGCACCAGCTGACCAAGGGGGGATAATTCAGCTGCTCACAACCAGCCCAGCACACGCTGAACTTTGGGCTGTCCCTGGTGGGAAGGACAGACCCTGCCCTGGGCCAGTGCCTGGGATCACACAGAGCAGGGGAGAGCCCTGTGCAGAGCCCACTGTGCTGAACAGGGCTGTGTGCGAGACCAGTCCCGTTACCTAGTGAGTGTAACCAGCTCTGCCCCGTTTCCATGGCGATCTGGAAATGTTTTATTTCAAGCATTTGCTGCAGGATCACACCATAAGCAAGGCTCCACTGTTGGACAAGACTGGAGACACGGTGCACAGCTCAAGCAGATATTCCCTGCCAGCGTATTCAGAGGCAGCACACAACACAAACACTCATCTTCCTCTCTTTGGGGCGTTACCTTTCCGTTGTCTTCCAAGGAGGAGTTTTGGAAAAGAAAATAAACCCCAAAGAAAAACACGAGTCCTTCAAAGGTGCCCAGAGAGGTCCAGTAGAGGAAGGGCTTCCACTGCAGCATGGCATTGTCTGACACCTTCCTGCCAAGAGATGGAGCAACAGCACCATCAGCACCATCAGCACGGGCCAGGCTGTGCTGCAGAGCTCCTCACAGCAGGGCTGGGGGCCTGGAGCAAGCCCTTGCAGGAGGAGCCCAGGGGGAACCCACAGAAACACCTGTCAGGACATAAAGACAGCCCCTGTGCTGCCCATGGTATCTGACATTTTCTGCTAAATTTTAGAAGCAGGGTAAGGCTAAAGAGCAGCTGTATGGGATGCATAAAATCCATGGTGGGTTTCCCTCTTTTTGTGTTGAAAGCACAAAGTCCTTTTTTGAGAAAAGCTCCGCAAGTCCTGTTCCCTGAAGTGGTGTTTTTCTGCACAGGCTGAAAATAACCTCCTGAATGGTATGGTGGGTGTTTTTATCACAGGGGTTGTAGCAGGAGGCTCTTGGCTGAATACAGGAGGAGATCTGGCACGGAGGCAGCAGCAGCAATGGATGGGCTAGGAGCAGAGCTCTGCAGGGACCCCACACAGGGCCTGGGGAGTGGAGGGTGGCTGTCAGGGCAGGAGGGAGTTAAAAACAGCTCCCTGCATCATTATCTTTTCAGATTACTTTCTGTAAAGTCCCCACCTTTTCTGCATCATTCTCCTTAACTCCTAAAGCAATACATCCACTTTCAGCAAGATGCACTTTGCAAACCTGTGTGTTGCTGGGCTCCTCTAACTGCATTTCTGAAATGAGATCCTATTGAAACCCACACAGGATGATGCTGTGACCACGCTCTAACGTGTCACAACTTGGGTCTGAGAAAGGAGCAAGGATAAACCAGACTGGAAGCGTGGGGCACTGCAAGCAGAGAAACACAAGCAGCTTCCTCCCTGTGAGCTGTTTTGCACTGCCATTTCTGTCCTGCAGTGCTGGTGGTAAACAGCTTTCCCAGAGTCAGGATCTGCAGTGCAGCAGCTCAGCACTCCCTCCAGCAGCAGCAGCAGCAGCGCAGCGGGCGCTCTGCACCCAGCAGCACAGGCACACATGAATATTCCACCCAGGCTGCTCCCCTGCACACACAGACCCCAGAGAGCACAGAGCCCGCAGGGGAAGCACAGGGGCCTGCTGTTCCTGCTCTCTGTCGCACAATATTCAATTATCAAGCTATTTAAAAACCCAGACGGTGGCATTTTGCCACGGAGTGAAGGAATACAGAGCTCTAATCAATCATGGCTCTGAGTGTTCACTTCAAACCACCCAAGCCCCTTCCCAGCCTTACAGCTCTGGCTGCATTCACTGCTGTTTCTATACCTAATGCAACATTCACACAGTATTTCAGGCACCTGAAAATTCCCTTTCCTTTTGCTGTCTCTGCACAGAGATCACTCCTGGCTCAAGCACAGCTATGCCACACACAGCTCCTCCACTGCTGAGGAGCATCACACCAGTGGCAGGGCTGGCACTGCCCAAAGCAGCCCTGACCTGGCTTTGCCACAGGGCTGAGCTGACTGCCAGGCTGGGGAATTGGCAACAGGGATGCACGGAGAGGGGCTTCCCCAAAAAACATCTTCCTTAGTCTTTGCTGAAGGGCTGCCCCGAGCACGTGTGTGGGCAGGGTCGGGAGGAAGAGGGAAAGCATCTCTGTTCCTGGGCAAGCTTGGAGCCTCTCCCTGGAGAGAGAAACCAAGGAGAGAAAACAGCAGGCAAAGCAGAGGGAGACAGTCTGAGCTGTCCTTTCCCTGGGCAACGTGGCAGAACACAGTGCGTGGATTGATGAACAGAGATCCCTGGGTTCTGATAAGGGGACCTGGCCTTGGAGGGGAAGCCTGGGGGACCACATCCACTTAGACAAGCTGAGAAACCACCTGCCTGAGCTGGGCTTCAGAAACATTCATCTTCCTGAAAATGAATGGATCTGTTTTCCTCCTGAAGGCTGCACCTCCCCTGCCTGCATTACACGCTCCATCACGTGCCTGGCTCAAAGGTAACGTGAATGAATGGTCTGGCCACTCTCACAGCTCCATTTTTCTTCTGGATGAATTCCACCTAGTTTATCCTTCACAGAGATACAGCAGTGCAGTTTGCTAGACCAGACACTGTCAGGGAGCATAAACAAGCAGCAACAGGCAGTAAACACAAGGCTGCTCAGCCTGAATGCAGAACAGCTGAGGCAGAGGGACAGGAATGGCTTTTCCTGCACTTGGTGGTGATGCCATCCCTGACACAGGGCAGGGACACCTGCTCACACTCCTGCACCCAGAAAACCCAAACCCCAGGTGGCAGAGGCCAGCCCAGCCCAGCAGAACTCACATGTAGAGCTGAGGGTCCGAGGTCAGCGTGTCAATGCTGATGTGCTGCTCCAGCAGGCTGTAAGCCAGGATAGGCAGCGACGTGAAGCAGATGTTGTACATGGTCAGGTAAGCAGCATCATACAGTGGCTTCGAGGAGGAACAAAGGGTGACGTGAGACAGACAGAACAAGGCCTCTCCACAAGGAAATGAAACCATAAATTACCAGCTCCTGCATACCCTCTGTCACACAGACCCTCCCTCTGTCACCCAGCACAGCCTCACTGGATGGAGCTGTGCTCTGTGCACTGCAAGGGGAACAAGGCACCTGCAGTGCCCAGGAACCTGCCCCACTGACAGAAGTTCTGTAACTGGCTGGTCTCATCTGCAGCTTTTCCCCCAGAAAAACAGGACTGAGCAGCCCTTAGCACAGCTTTCCTCTTGCTGCTCCTGTGCTGCTGTTCCTATTAATACAGCTGATGCCTCCTGTGGCTCTCTAAGGACTAGACTGTTTTAGAGGAACCACAGCTTCTTTTTTTAAAAGAAGGAAAGTGTTTCTGCCAAAACAAGCAGAGAATTCTCTCTCACCATTCACTCTTCCTGTAACTTTTGAGCCCAAATAGACACAAAAGCCCCTTAAGCTGACATGAAAGCCAAAGCTCTTGTCTCCAAGCACATGGACCCACTCACACATGGATCTGCCCCTCTGATGTTTACTTGGATTAAACAAAGCTCTGGTAACACTCATTGTGTGTCTTTTTAAAAAAGACATAAAAGAATGAACCGTTCTTCCTTCTGAGTGACATTTTTTATGCACTGAAATGCAGCAGAGGAGACAACATCAGGAAACTGCTCAAAACTTGCTCTTGTAAGAAAAGCAGAAGTAGCAAAATCAGGTGCTGACAAACCAGCCAAACCCTTCTCTCACTACTTCAGGAAGGTGTCCACCTGTGTTTATGGCTGGTGGATGGGAAAGGAAGGAAAGCAGATTGCTCTCTTTGCAGTTATGGTTTCAAAATATTATGTTCCAGATTTGGTGCTAGAGCAAGGTGGTAAAGGGACAGGATGCCAAAAGCCAAGTCTCTGACAGGAGACCTCATCCTGCCACTTGTTTTTTAAATTGCCTTTATAAACAAATTAGGGGAAGTTACCTGCTGCGAGAATCCACAAAAGAACTGGTATAAAAACTGTGGTAAAATGAAGCAAAGGTTCTGGGAAAACAAAAGACAAATGGTCAGCAGGGAAGCACTTGACTTCTCAGTCTACACCCAAGCAGTTTTTCCTGTTATCAGACATTAGTGTCTGACATTACAACATCAGACAAGGTAGGGCACTTGTTCAATCAAGCACAAAACCAATCCTGTGAGCAGTTAGTATCTGCAGGAGACACGAGAAAAATGCTCACATTGCCCTGGAAGCACTGTTTTCAATGGACAGGCACACGGCAGACACAGCCTGTCCCAGGGAGGGAAAACAGAGCTACAGAATACCCCCCACATTAATCCTGTTCATTATTCTATTCTATTGCCAAAGAAATGCACAGGATAAACAAAGAGATCGGCTGCACACTGCCCCTTACCTTATAGAAGAAATACTGTACAAGGTGTGCTATTCTCACATAATATAAATGCCCATGCGCTAGCAGCAGTTTTCGTAAGTGTTTGAACTTTGGCACAGCATAGTCGCTGTTCCTGGAGGCCTGGCGTCCTTCCTTGCCCTTTATCCCTGCAGACAGAAGCATGGAAGGGTTAATCCCCAAGGGCTGCAGTCTGGATGCTGCCCCTGGCTTTGCTCACATCACTCAGTGCCTCAAAGAGACAAAGGCTGAGCTTCCCTCTGAGAGCCCCAAGAGACCAAACACCAACACTTGGTGTGGTTTTGGCTCCACAACACTCAGACCTGCCTCTGGAGGTTCTCAGCTATATTTAGGCTGCTCTGTGATTTCCTGTAAGGGCCTGGTGTGAGAAGGGAGTGTAGGCAAACCTGATGGAAGATAAGGAATTGGTTCTCCTGGGCTGGCCCACATCTCACAGCTCAGTTATTGCCCTGCAGCTGCTCAGCCTCCTGAGCCATCCCCAGAGCTGTTCTGCTCACAAAAGGCACATCCAGATGGGCTGCCCTGGATTCCCTGCATTAGAGGGCACCACAGCATCTCCAACAGTCCCAAAGGAAGAATGTGCCCCTTCTCTCCCACTGACCCCTCCTCAGCGGTGTTACAGGAGGCTCCCGAATTTCAGACACCAACCTGCAGACAGGAGGAGCCTCCAGCTGCTGTGAGTCACAGGGACAGTGCAGGCACAGCACACCTGGGCACCAGCCCCCAAACCCCCGTGGGTGCTGTGCTGGGCTGCTGCCACCAGCTGGCACTGGAGCCTGGCCTGTCACTGCCCTGCCACCAACCACCATCTGTCTGCTGCTTGTGCCCCTACTCCCTGAGCCCCAAGCAATCACCACCACTACTCTGGGCACGGAGTTTTGGAACATCACCTGCAGTGTGTCACTGACACAGAGAATGGTGCTAGCACAGGTGAGCAGCAGATGAGGATCTCGCCTCTCCCTTTCACAGTGGGCACGGTAAAACACTGGCACAGGCTGCCCACAGAGGCTGTGGGTGCCCCATCCCTGGGAACACTCAAGGTCAGGCTGTACACAGCTGAGGAACTGGATGGAGCTGCAGATCTCCCTGCTCACTGCAGGGGTGGGACCCTTTAAAGGCCCCTTCCAGCCCACACTATTCCATGATTCTGTGATCTCAGCATTAATCTGGAGTTAAACTCTGCCTCCAAAGAAAGCAAGAGCAGACTTCCCACATTTTTCAGTGGGATTGGTTTAGCCACATGCAATCAGAAACACCAACTGCAGGTCAGAAGGGAGCCCCAGGCAGAGCAGACAGGTCTGGGCTGTGAGACGGCTGTTCCAGGGACTCTTACCTATTCCAACATGTGCTTCCAGAATCATGCTGACATCATTTGCACCATCCCCTATCGACAGGGTTATCGGGCTTCCTTTCGTATTCTTCACCATTCGCACAATCTAAGAGATTTTAAAAAAAGGACAGCAGCAGAACCCAAAATTCAGTGAAAAAGCCTCCAGAGACCTTCCCATTGCTCCCCCCAGGACAAGCTATCAGGCTTCTACAGCAGCACTAAAACACCTGGAGAGCTCAGGTTAATAGAAGCCCTCTTTACTTGCTGTGCAGTCACAACCAGAGCAGAAGCCCAACCCAGCTGTGCAGGGCTGAAGGACAGGATTTAAAAACAAACCCCAGATCAACATCCCGCTCTTCCCTTCTGCCAGACCCTGCTCTCCCAAGGGTGGGCTCTCTCACGCACCCCAGGCTGCAGAAACACATCACTTATCAGCCTGGGACATCATCTGCTGCACTGAGGAAGTCACCAACTCCACTTGACAAATTTGGAAAGGGGAAAAAAAAAAAAAAAGCAAACTGGGAGGTTTTGTTTATTTCTAATTGGCCTGGGTTTATGGGCTCCTGCCAGCATATTAAACAAAGGGTTTGCATTCAGATGTGAAAGAATGGTGTGCTTTCATCCTGCTCTGAAGCTCAGGTGAGGCTTACACACAGCCTGGAGAGGTCCTGCTCGGTTAGGATGCTCAGGTGAAGTCCCAGCCGATGAATTCAGCGTGTCACAGTGAGAGGTAAATAAATACCTGTGCTTTCTGCAGGGGAGCCATCCGGCAGCAGAGCACTGCAGTGCACTTCAGGCAGATCTGCAGGAAGATGCTTTTGTAATTGCTGGAGCCACAGTCCTGAGAGGGGTTGAGTATCAGCGACAGCGTGGAGCCATCTATGATCAGTCCATACTCCTGACTCAACGTCCAGCTTCTGGGCACAACAAGGAACACGTTTGAAACTGCATCAGACTGAGTCAACCTAGCTGCTGGCATCATCTTAGTGAAGAAACCCCTGGCTTTGGGTTGATCTTCTTCCCATCCATTTTTCAGGGCTTATCAATTTTAAAAGACTTAGGCTTAGCACGTGCCCTCACTAAGGGAACAGTGCAATGAAGTTCAAAGCCAACTAATGGCAGAGATGATGAGCAAAGCAAAGGAACCACTCACAGTGTCTGCGAGTACCCAGTCCCCAGGGCCCCAGCATGGTCCTATTTCTGCATCTGAAATGGGCACAGCTGGGTCCTCTGGCTCACCCACCTCTTCAGGCCAGCCCTGTTTTTGGGCAGGTCCTGGATGAGCTTTTTGTGGTACTCCAGCAGCAGCTCATGGAGCCGATCCTCCTTCCGGTCGCCCTCGCCCACCGTCCTGGCCGTCAGCTCCAGCAGCTCCGTGCTGGTCTGGAACAGCCTGCAGGCGTAGCACGTGGACTTGGCCGTCTCCATCTTGTCCCCTGTCAGCACCCAGACCTTCATGCCAGCGGCGTGCAGGGCCTCGATGGTCTCTGCCAGCTGCTCCTGCAGCCTGTGAGCAGCAACAAAGCGTCACTCCACCGGGTCACACAGCCCTGAGCCTGCTTCTGCACCCAGAAACACCAGCTCAGGAGAAGGGAATTGACTTTTCCCCTGCTGGGGAGACCACTGCCACAGGAATAAGGACTACAAGTCAGCAATACCAAATTTCTATTTGCAGACAAAAAGAGAAATCGCTGCTTTATACTCTTGACTCTTAGGCCTCACAGTAAGAGTTTAATTTACACTCGCAGTTACTATAACTGAATGTGGAATTGAATTTGTTTTGATGTGCAAATTAATGCTGTGTGCTTAATTCACTCTCCAGAAGTGCAAGTATTTCTGTAGTTTCATTAATAAATCCCAATTCCTACTACACCAGCCAATTTAAGCAACTAGGGCACTGTGAAATGGGTTGTGCCATGGTGTAATTAATTGTCCTGGACACCGCCAACATGTCCCTGGCTGTTCAGCTCCACCACAGTGAGTCCAGGCCACAGGGTCACGTCACAGAGGAACTGCAGGCACCTCCTTACCTGTCCTCTACAGCTGTAGCCCCAATCAGGTGCATGTCTGCCTCTGTGTCATCAAAAACCTTGGCCATCTTCTCCTCCCTGTCCTGCAGAGCCATCTTGGCCTCATTGAGCTGCCTGTCAATTCTGTCATACTCCTTTTCAGTCAGCTCCTTGAAGGCCACACAGAGCGTTCGGTAGCCATCCTGGCAGGGGAGGGAGAGAAAACAAAGTGGGCAAATGCCCTGGATCCAGGTTTTTTACAGCTCCTCACTTTAGGGTTGGTGCTTTTGTCCACCATCAGTGCTTCTGGCAGTACTGCCCCTGAGGGCAAGGATAATTTGTTGGCTTGTGTCAAAAGAGCAACTTTCTGTGTTTGCACAGAGTAATTGTGGTTCTGCTTCTTATGTGCAGAAAGAAACCAAGAGAAGGAGCAGGGCTGGGAGCATGCAGCCAGCAGGGAGAGCAGCACGGGCGCCACCACACTGGGACCAGGCTGCTGATGTTACTTCTATTTTTAACTTGCCTGGAAGATGCTGGACAACAGTGATGGAGACCATATAAGTATATCAAATAAAGGTGGAAGCCAACCAAACCAAAAAGGAAAGAAGCCTGACATCAAAACAATGAAGTGACATTCACATTTTCAACACTTCACTCCAGAGCAAGGTCACATCCCTGTGTTTGGAATAAGCCTTCCTGACCCCAGGAGCCAGCCAAATCCCACCCGTGTGCTCACCATGGCATTGCGGTCCACGTGGACTTTTGTTTGCTGGATTTCTTCTTGCTGCACCCTCGGAAAAATGGAGGAGTCTGCTCCTTTGCAGAAGAGGAGCAACTTTCCTAAAAACAAGTTATAAATAGTTTATAGCACTCACAAGCTGCAGAAAGAGTTAACAATGCCAACAGCAAGCAAGTGATGCAGAGGGAGGAAATCTGGGAGGACTAAAGAGGGAACTGCCAGAAACCCAACTGCCTACCAAAAATGGCCCTGGAGCAGCCTGTGAAACTCCTCTGGCTGAGACTCTGCGTGTCCCTACCTGCCTCTGAGCAAGTTTCCTGCAACAGGCTGGACACTGTATCTGTAAGCCTTGGCAAGCTTTCCAGGGAGGGTAAGAGCAGCATCCCAAACCTCGCAGGGCTGACACTCGAGAAGGATGGTGACCTCTGCATTGTTGTCTGTTACTCCCATGAAACCCCATCCCACCCAGGGGACATTCTCACATGTCCTCCCTGTGCTTGTTCCAGCCTGGAACCCGGCAGGCAGGCAGGCAGCTCTCCATGGGCCACTGTTCTCATCCCCTGATGAGCTGCTGGTCCCAAACAGCTCCCTTGGAGGAAAATTAACGCTACAGCAGCCAGTCCCAGGACAGAACTGAGTTAGAGCTAAGAGCTGAGCCTGTGTGGGTGACAGGGAGGAGGAGGATGTGTTCCACAGCGTGCACACGGGTTCAGAGCCCACAGGAGCTCCCTGCCTGTACCTGTGCTGGTTCTCACAATGACACTCATGCGCCGCCGGACAGGATCAAAGTTCAGCACGTGCAGAAGTTGGTACCTTCAGAGAAAGGGAAAAAAGCTCTGACTCGGTACAGGAAAAATAGAAAAATAACTGCTGGAGACAGAAAATCACTAACAATGAGCTGCAGAAATCAATACACCCTACAAGTGGCATCAGCCACCTGGGAATGAATTTTACAGCTACTGCACAAGAAAATGGAGGAAAAAACCCAAACTGCAGTGGTTCTGTGGTGCTCTGAGCATGGGACTGAGGGTGTGCCCACCAGGGCACCGAGCCCCCAGGCTGGGCAGAGGCTCAGCAGGGAATGGGGCACCACGTGCCACAACCAGTTACACTGAGTCTCACAGCTAAATATGAAGTTTCTTTGTGAGGGAAGTAAGAAGTGAAACTTGCTTGTGAAGGCAAGTTTTCAGGGAGTGCTGGGATTGGGTCAGTGGCTCACAGATGTCCACCAAGCTGTGAGCACAGGGTAAATCTAACTATTTTCAGCTTGGGAGGGGAAGAAAAGGTTACAGGAATGGAGCTGCATCACGAGTTCAGGCTCACAGTGTCCTGCTGTGAGCCCCAGCCACGGCCCTTAAGGTCAGCAGCCACCTCGTGAATGCCAGGAGCCACCTGCACAAGCTGGGGCAGGTGAAGGATACACACAAAGGACTGCAGGCTCTTGAGGGACCTGAATTTAGACATCACAAAACCACCCGTGGGTTTTTGCAAGTGACTCTTTTTGCCTAAGCCTTGATGTGCTGTGCTTTGTAAATGGGACAGGAGTCCTGGGGCAGGTCAGCACGGCCTGGCTGCCCTCAAGGAACAGCTCTGGGCAGCCTGGCAAGGTCAAACTCCATCAGCTGGGTGGGAGTGGTGCAGAAGAGCAGCCCTGTTCCTCAGCAGCACTTACATCTCAGTTTCATTCTTTTGGTTTCGTATTTTCATGAAATTGTTTTCAAGTCCTAGAAAAGTGAAACCATACCTGTCAATAAACAAAAGGACAGAAGAGCATTGAAAACACCCATTGGCACATATCACACATAACAACGTTCTCGTTTCACCCCTGCACTGCAGAGAGCCCGAGCTGAGGAGCAGGGCTGGATGTTTGTGTGCTCCATGCAGAGCCTGCTATGATGTCCTGGCACTGCTCCCATCCCCTGGAGAGCCTGGGCACTGGAGCACACAGACACAGAGCCTCTGCACATGGTCCACTGGCTCTCTGGCAGCCTTACAAGCCATGAGCAAGTGCATACAGCTGCAACAGCCTGCATCCAAACCAAGGGGCTGGCAAGAGCACAGAGTCACCAAATGGTCTGGGCTGGAGAGACCACCTAGTGCCAAACCCCTGCCATGGACAAGGACACCTTTCACTAGAGCAGGCTGCTCCAAGCCCCACCCAGCCTGGCCTCGGGCATCTCTGGCAGGATTCAAATGGGGAATTCACAGAAGTAACCATCCTATTATTTTGCACATGGTAACTGGTCTCCGTTTCTGGGGGATTAAAGCACAAGGCCAGGTGGGCTCCAGCAAAGAAGCCCCTGTCACAGCTGGGCACTGCAGCACCCTGGGGCTGCTCTCAGTGAATGCAAACCATGGGCTCCCAGGGAAGATCCTTTACAGAGCATCCCTTTAACAGGGAGCTCACTTGAGCCCACAGGCTCACAGCACTGCAGGTTCAGCAGTGCTATCACAACATCCATCCCAGAGAGACCATGACAAGGGATCTGTCTCCTCCAGGTCACCCTCACCTCCCTCCTTCCCACCAGAGAGAGGGAATCAAAGAGCCAACATCTCCACGTCCTTACTTTTCTGCGCCTTTGACCAGAGCGATCTCATCTGGGGAGGAGGAGATGTAGGTGTATTTGCGTTCTGGGTGTGCCACCAGCCCATCCACCTGGTCTGCCTCCTTGATCTGGACCGTGTGGCACAGGCACAGGGCTCTCAGGAACAGCTCCTCACGGCTCTGGGCAGGACAGAGGGAGGGAGGGCTGTTAGCAGCTGAACACCCAGGCAGGAGCTGCCCCAAAACCCCTACAGCCACCAGCACACACATCCCTCACCTTCTCAGCCTTGCCATAGTACTTGAGGGGTCCATCAGGCTGGGAGAAGCCATCCACCTCTGCCATGCAGTCCTTGTACTTGTGCCCGTCGATGCAGCACTCGATGAACTCCATGCTGTTCTCTGTCAGCGTGCCTGTCTTGTCTGTGAACACGTACTCCACCTGCAACACCAGGCAGCTGCACAGGGCTGGGCAGGGAGTCCCCAGGAACAGAGCCTGGGGCATCTCAGGGCATCTGTGCCACTGTGGAGGGCACCTGGGTATCCCAACCCGACTGCAGACAGACACAGGTGCCCCACTGCACCCCTCTGCAGCTCTGTACTCTGCTCCTTTGTTCTTCAGCCTGTTGCATGGGAGGCAGGAGGCAGCTTCTGAAGAGTTAAAATCTGTCTCCAGGCTCTTCACTTTCCCCTCATTCACTTCCCTGGGTCCTCTGCTATAGCCCTAGTGCTTGCAGAACTGCTGCTGCAGGTCTGCTGCCTCCTTTGGGGATTTTCATCTTGGAGCTGTATTTCAATTAGCTAATTGCTACTCCAAGTGTGTTTTTATTCTTGTTTTTACAGCAAAACCAAAAGCAGGAGGCACTCAGATGCCCTGCACTCATCTCTCCTCTGCAGAGCAGGAAGGGAAGCCTGAGCTGTCTGGGCGCCCCAGCAGCACAGCTGCACGTGCTCTGCACGCCCAGGGAGACGACTGGGCAGGCATTTTCACTAATCCTCACAGAGACAGAGGGTTTTAATTTTTAATTGAAGCAGCGAAAGCAAAGCACCCTGACACGCAGAGCGCTGCGCCTGATCCTCCCCAAAATGGAAACAATTGATGTGACCCAGTTCCTGCTCTTTCATGCACTATTTATAACCTTATCTGGCTGGCAGAGAGCGCAGTCACATCCAATGGAAAGTGCCACCACAGCCCTGGGCGAGGCTCCGGCCCCAGGGGGCTGCCAGGGATTGCCACAGCAAGGGCTCCTCGCAGGGAGGGCACTTCCATCCCCATTTCCATCCCTACAGATCCCACAAACACAGCACGCTGACCTGCCCCAGCTCCTCGTTCAGGTCCGAGGTGTTCACCAACGCTCCCTCCTGGATTTCTTCATCGTACATCTCCTTGTCCCAGGAGATGAAGAAGGAGCCCAAGAACTTCTGCATCTCCACCGTAACGTACATGGAGACGGGGATGATGAAATTGAAGAGGACCATGAACGACAGGAAATCCGTGAACATCCGCAGCACCTGCACAGGAAAGAGGAGAAGATGCAGCCTGTGGCTCTCAGGGCACAGGGGCAGTTTGCAGCAACACCTCAGGGGTTCTAGACAGCTTCTCAGAAAAGGCTGAATAGGAAATGACAACATGAAGATGAATACAGCTGAGATACAGGGCTAAATCCCATTTTCTTTGGCACAGAAAATCCCACTGTCTTCTGCAGATCTACCAGGAACACGAGTACATCTCACTGCTCCACAGTGACCAAAACAATGTTTCATAAGCATATTCCTCTCAAGAATACACTGCTACAGGCTCATCCTGACCCCAGGAAACCAGAAAAGAGGAGCAGGTGGCTTGAGACCAGCCAGGCTGTGGCAGGGGTACAAGTGTGCAGTGACATCCCTGCACATAGCCCATCAACTCAATAACCCACCCAGTGAGGATCCCTGCACACTCACACTCACTCTCTCAGGCTTGACTGCCCACGTCTGGGCAAGTTTAACAAACTGGCTGACATGGCCTCAGTTTAGGTTTACCTACTCAAAGCTGAAAGATATCTTGAGTTCAGATAAGGACCCAGGTTACATCAGCTGTATCTCTATATTATACAGTATTTATTTGTGCTCTGCCCCTGCTCCACACAAATATCACTGTGCACAAGCACGAGGGAGGCACAAAAGAAGCACAAACAGCAGGAGAGACCAAAGGAAACAACAGCACTTTGTGTGAGCAAACAGGACTCCCAGGGCTGGCAGCAGGCACAACAGATTAAACTAAACAGCCAGAGCAAGTGAAGCTGGAGGAGGTGCTGAAACACAAATCCACTCACCTTGAACGTGTCTCTCTCTTTTTTAGTCTTCTCGTTGTACCAAGGCTCGTCATTAAATGGATTACTCTGCCAGACATATTTCAGAGTCGTGCACACAGTGGCCTTGCCCAATAAGATGCACAAATACACTATCAAGAAAGCGTTGATGGATCTGAAAAACAAGTTTCTTTTTTAAATTCTTGCAGCTATTTTTATAGAGAAAAACACGTAAATAGGCAAGAACAAGAAGGAAATTACAGAACAAGTGCTTTTGACACTGCTGATATTCAGGGTCAGGTTCATATATTTAAGCATTTCTTAATTTTGTTTTTAAATAAAGCTACTAAATGATGCTGCTTCTTGCAAGATATGCTTTATCAAATACCCAGATTTTTCTGTGCAATCAGAGAGCATCTGAAACAAAAGGCAGCAGATTAGGGGACTACTTCTGTACAAGCCATCCATTAAAAACAATCCCAAACCCAACAGGTTTTACCGATTCTTTCCTGAACACAAATACTCACTTCTCTACTGCAGAGCGTTTCTGAGATTTCCCTTGGTAGTTGAGAGCCATTTTTGTTTCCATGCCAGTATAGACTGCAACTCCTGCAGGAACCAAAGCAGGGCTCATAAGGGACGGAGCCTGGAGGGAGCAGCTGGCACTGGGCCACCAGGGCACCGGTGCTTACACCAAACCCAGTCCCAGCTGGAGCAGGAGGCACCACCCAAGGGCTGCTCAGCTCCAGAAACACCTGAGGCTGCCCAGGAATGCCCCTGCTGCATCCCAGAGCAGGAGCCATGGATCACACAGAGCCCATGGATCACACAGAGCCAGGAATGTCACTGCTGCATCCCAGAGCAGGAGCAGGAGCCATGGATCACACAGAGCCAGGAGAAGCAGCAGCCTCCCACCACAGCCCCACCCTCCACCACCAGTGTCTGCTCCCAGAGAGGATCTGGGCACGGCTCCCTGCTCTTGGTGTCCCAGGCAAAAGGAAAAGCTTACTCTGCTGAATTAACACACCTGGGCAGCCCTGCACATGGAACCAGTGCCTCCTAATTTCACCTGGCTACTCTGCAACCAGCTTGCATGAAAACTGCACAGCCCAGGTGGACAGGCTGCAGAGATGTTCCCTCTCCAGATTCAGTAGGGAACATCTACATTTGTCACCACTTATCAGAACTATTTAAATAAACAAACAAAAATAACTTCACCATAAATCTTCTTGGTATTTTTGAGGGTAGCACCTTTCAACAACAGGTTTTCAGGACCCAAAGACCTAAACATAAAAGAAATTATAATATTGCATCACTCAAAGAACATTCAAACTACTTCATAAATTAGAATTAGAATAGAAAGATAAACAAAGTTTTCTCATGTCTGATTACATGATTTGTACATTAAATTGGGGCCTTGCCTGAGTTTTTCTCTTTATGCAATTACATTTCCATTTCATCATACAAATACTATCCCTGATGCAACACTCCACTCTCATTGGGGGATTTTCAGTAAGGCTTTTGAGGAGTACCTGCAAAATGTTCAGATCCAGTATGTTCCAGTACTTATACAAAAATGCAATGTTAGAATCATCAGAAGCCTGTCCATTCCAGCCCAGGCAGTCAATGCTGGCAGCCCCATTTGTGATTTTATTTCTCTTTGACACCCCCAGTTTCCCTGTTGCTCCCAGGGTATGAAGAGCCCCACCAGAGCACAAAACCCATCCAGCATGCTCTGGTGAGAGCCAATGTTTTGGACGGGTTATGGACATCACCTGCTCATTTTTTCTGTGGAACACTCTGATTGATGTTTGAGCTCTTGCTTACCTTCCAATGACAATATTTTGCCACTGCCTGATAAATTTGTGCCCCATCAGCAGGGCAGGACATTACCAGGTGGTTCTGCACTGCTTCCCCAAAAGGGGCTCAAACAAACACAGGATGGCAGAAGGCAGGTCTCCTCATAGAATGAAATCTTTGGAATGGTTAAAGAAAAAAAAAATTCCCAAATGATGGCAGGACAAGCTCAGATCTTTGAAATTCTCTGTGGATGACCAACCCCTCTGAGGAGGGCCAACAGGCAGCTGCAGGACCAACCTGGCTACAGGCTCTTGGTTGCTTCCATAGATGATAATCCTTCCAACAAATCTGTGACAAAAATATGAGAAACCTGTATTACAGACACATTATAGACACTACAAACATAACAAAGAAAAGTCATTGACAGGAAATGGAAGCAAATCCAGAAACAAGTGAATCTGACAGTTTAATGTCTCAGAGGGGTGGCTGTGCTCGGGACAGGGAGAAGCCACACAGACCCCACGCCCAGGGTGCTCACACAGCCCAGCACATCCCCACTACAGACTGCAACACACCCCAGAAAACCTTCCTAAGGGATCTAAAAACAGAGAACTCACCCCTGAAGTCATTCAGCTCAATGCACCTTACTGGGAAGGTAAGAGCGGCCTAAAAACAGGTGCAGGGACCATTCCTGCTGCTGAGCTGACAAAAACCAGCTCATTGTACCACAAAAGCTGCTGCACAGGTGAGGCTCTTCTGCAAAGACACTGAGCTCTGAAGACTTTGCCATGCTCATACAGAGGAGGCCCAGCAGCTTATCAGTGCCTTGAGCCACCTTTTGGTCTCTAACACAAAAAACAATGAACTGTGCTTTGCTGAGCTGCAGATGCCCCGAGCGCCGGTGCTGAGGTGTCTGCAGGGGATGAGCCCAGGGCAGCACAGGCAGGGGGGGAGGCAGGGGGGCCAGACTCACTTGTAGAGGTCGGGCTGGGGCTGCTCACACTCGATGGTGGCCGTGAGGGTGTCGATGGCTTCGTCAGTGCAGAGCACGGTGGTGTCCCGCACGGCGTAGTGGGTCTGCACAGGAGCACAGGCAGGGTCACCACAGGCCCCAGCAGCAGTGCCACCCCAAGTTTCACACCCCATCACTCCAAATGCACAAGCCTGTCAGCACCAGCAGCTCCCCAAAGCCCTCACCACGCTCCCACCAAGCAGCTGAAGCATCTCTCAGAGACAGAATGAAGTCACTGATGAGACAGAATGAAGTCACCAATGCTAAGAGAAGCCACAGCAGCAAGCAGCTGCTGGCTGTCTCAGCAAGGCATCCCCCAAAAGCAGAGCATCCCTGGCTTTTCCCTGGGGACCTGCCCTGCCTGGGGTGGAGGGAGGCTGCAGGTGGCCCCGTGAAGGAGGAGCTGCCCACCTGCCCTGGCTCCTGATGGTAACCACACAGCAGCTCCAGCAGCAGGACCAGGCAGAGCCCTGGCAGACTCCCAGCTATTTTTAGCAGCCGCTGCTGCAAAGGTTCATCTCTCATAATTAACTGAAAAGCCCACAAAGGATCTGCTCGCTGCCTTTCAGGTCCTATTTATAGGAGCTGCTCAGAGTCCCAGTCACGGCGGGCTCACGGCAGGCTGCCTCGATCCATCTTCATAAACAAATTCATTAAAGCGCTTCCTCCGCTCCTGACGTGTGCATCCCTGCCCTGTGCACCCCAGGATTACACACACTGCAGCCACGGAGTGAGCCATCCCCTCCTCTGTGTGCATCCCTGCCCTGTGCACCCCAGGATTACACACACTGCAGCCATGGAGTGAGCCATCCCCTCCTCTGTGTGCATCCCTGCCCTGTGCACCCCAGGATTACACACACTGCAGCCATGGAGTG
>JAWWMS010000248.1:691141-702306 GCA_035048045.1 Chlorospingus semifuscus
GGACATGACCACCAAGGAGTGACCACTGGGTCACACCAGCTCCAGGCAGGGTGGGGGGCACCCATGAGAGCCCCCAGACCTAAGGAAAAGGCAAGAGCAGGAGAGGAGCCCTGGGAAAAGGGTCAGGGGGTTTCACAGCAGCGAGCACGTGGAGGGGCTCAGCACACAGCCCTGCTCCCTGGGGATGGCACAGCAGTACAGATGAGCCCAGCACAGCACCCAACCACAGCACAGCACCCCCAAAGCAATGGGGACTGCAGCCAAGTGAGGGGCACCACCAGAGCCCACCCCGTGTCCCCTCTGTCCCCAGCACCCAACCACAGCACAGCACCCTCAAAGCCAGGGGCACTGCAGCCAAGTGAGGGGCACCACCAGAGCCCACCCCGTGTCCCCTCTGTCCCCAGAGCCGCTGCCTCACCCCATGGCCAGAGGGAGGGCACCTTCAGCAAGGACAGGGGCTGGGGAACACAGAGCCAGCCAGGCTGCACTTCCTGCAAGGCTGACTTGGCCAACAAAGGCACTGATAAAAACCTACAGAGACATGGCTGGGTGGGGAGAACAGGGGAAAAGGCTACTTGAGAGACTCCATAAGGGTGGAGAGAGGAAATACAGAAGTTTTTTCCCCCATGTAATAAATTTAAAGGAGAGCCCAGCCCTATCCTGGACTCGAGGAGCGCCGTGGACAGGGGTGACAGCTGAAAAGACCTTTTCTGGCAGGGATTTTGTTTTTCCTTCTGGAGGCAGCCTGCCCTCCAAGCAGGCAGCCCTGCATCTTGCCAGCCAGCATGCCCCAATGGCTGCAAGCACAGCTCCTGTTCAGCAGCCTCTGCACAGAGCCAGCTCCACCAGCGACGCAGAAAGCCAAACCCAGAAGGGATCAACTGGGGCAGCTTCACTCCAGTGCTGCTGTTGGTGCAGAGTCTGCTGCTCCTGCTCAAACACAAGCACCGACCCTCGGAAGTTTTCAGCATCTCTAATTCTTCTCCCTGCCCTGCTGGCAGCCAGGGTTATGAAACCATTGCTCATCTTGAAATACAGGCAGCAGATCTTTATTTTTGGCAGCCCAAAAGAAAAGTCCGACCAGCATGCCGCCAGCATATAAAACCCAGGCTCATAGGAACACTTCAGCCTCAAGAACAGAAAAGGGACTTTGAGTAAGAGCCAAATGTTTTGCAGAGGTCACAAAGCAAACACAACGAGGTCTTCCTGCCTTCAAAACTCTTCCTCCCTCCTCTCCCCGGCTCAAGCTGTGCACATATGTCTGTTCATCAGCAGCTATCTTAGCAGGGCAGCAAGCTCTCCAGAGCAGTGATTTGGCCTGGCAAAAAGTGAAATGAGACCAAAATGGAAAAAACCTCCCAGTTTGCAACTGTCAGTGCTTGCACCACCCAGCAGAGCTGTAATTTGTTGGTTTTCCCGTTGTTTCCCGGTCCTCTGAAAGCCTGAGCTCTTCAGTTATGGAAACAAAAACCCCTAAATACCATGTTATGTATCCCAGCTCGGCCAGACTTACTCTAACCTCTGCCACCTACAAACATTTTGCCCCTTTTTAAGTTTTCCCAGCATTTCAGAGCCAGGCTGCCAGCTGGCTGGCGAGAAGCCCATTTCCCAGGGCAGTTTCTTGCCTTTCCCCTGGGAAGCAAGCCTTGCCTGGCTGAGCACGCCGCAGGGCAGAGGCTGCAGGCTGCCCTGCCAGGATGTGCTTAACCCAGCACCCAGGAACCAGGGCTGGCACCCAGGGCTGGCACCCAGGGCTGCCC
The DNA here is from genome assembly GCA_035048045.1 of Chlorospingus semifuscus. Taxonomy (NCBI): domain Eukaryota; kingdom Metazoa; phylum Chordata; class Aves; order Passeriformes; family Passerellidae; genus Chlorospingus; species Chlorospingus semifuscus. Next base: position 692,902 of record JAWWMS010000248.1, read on the forward strand.
AGAGCCATCCCCAGACCAAGCCTGCCCCAGGGAAGCTGTTCTGCCCCCCAGACAGCCCCCAGGAGGGAGAGGAGGGCAGGTCCATCCCGCACAGTCCTGCCCCAGCAGCCTGGGGTGCCTCAACCCCACAATGGTACCCAAGGTCCCAGCACCTCCCATGCTCCTCACTCATGGGTTCACATTGAGCTTTTCAACTCCCAAACCATGAAATCTGTGGTTTGCTAACTCTGCTCTTGCTGTACTACAGACAAATGGTTACACAGAAGCAGCAGATAAGAGGGAAAAGAGGTAGAAATCACCCATTTCACCCCTTACTCCACAGCCAAAACCAGCTCCACGTGACCCAGACCCCACTGGGAATATTTTCATCTCTGGTTACCACAGTGACCAACAGACTGATCCTTGGGGCTGGCAGGCACAGCAATGGCAGGACACTGGATCGGTGAAATCCGCCCAGCCAGGACAGAAATCCTCACCATGGGGCCTGGAACTGTTTATCTGCAGGAAATCCTCTGGCTCCTGCTCTGGCCAGGCTGGGCTGGGGAAGGAAGGGAGCAGGGCAGAGCGAGCAGTGCCCAGCACAGCTGCAGACACATCTGGGGAAGGAAGGGAGCAGGGCAGAGTGAGCAGTGCCCAGCAGAGCTGCAGACACATCTGGGGAAGGAAGGGAGCAGGGCAGAGTGAGCAGTGCCCAGAAGAGCAGAGCTGGGAGGGAAGGCAGCAGGGCAGAGCTGGGCAGAGCGGGGCAGTGCCCAGCAGAGCAGCCAGGTGAGCTGCAGACACAGGCACACACGGAGCTGAGGTTTCAGTGGCCCTCAGTCCTGCAGCCTGGGGGCTCCCCCGTGCTGCACCCCAGCACAGCAGCTGCAGAGCATCCCTGGGGATGACTCAGCCATCTCCAGCCCATCAGTCTCTTCCCTAGCCAGGCACCAGGACAAGGGCATTCCTGCTCTCACCGTCACCAACAGCAGCTCCTTCAGCCCAGGCTTCCTCTCTGCCTGCCTGCTGCCCACCCTGCACTCACTGCAGTGGTACCTGTCAAGGGGAAAGTGCCACTTCCATCCAGCCCCAGAGAAACCACCACATGGAAATTCTGTGCTCCACAAGATCAATCCCCCATGGAAATTCTGTGCTCCACAATATCAATTCCCCCATGGAAATTCTGTGCTCCACAATATCAGTGGAAATTCCCCCATGGAAATTCTGTGCTCCACAATACCAGTTCCCCCATGGAAATTCTGTGCTCCACAATATCAATTCCCCCACGGAAATTCTGTGCTCCACAATACCAATACCCCCATGGAAATTCTGTGCTCCACAATACCAGTTCCCCCATGGAAATTCTGTGCTCCACAATATCAGTGGAAATTCCCCCATGGAAATTCTGTGCTCCACAATACCAATTTGGCTGATATGAGGGCAACAGCCCTCGGGCATCACAGCTCATTGTACTGCACCCCCTCCCTGAGCAAACAATGTAAGAAAAGGTGAGCTGCAAGGAAGGAGGAAAAAACAAGAAGAATGAAAACCTTCCACAACTCAGACTGAACAGAAGTGGCATGCAAAACACCACCCAAAGCAAACAGAAAAAAAATTCATTAATACTGCATTTCAAGGCTGGCTTTAGCCCCCTGAGTGCAGTCTGAGTCCCTACAGATAGCAGCTGCTTGGCTTTGCATGAATGCTGGGGAGGAATTACACAGAAATCATAATAAAAGATGGAAGGGCTGCTCACAAAAGTGGATTTTTTTTCTCCCTGCATTTAATTTCCCGGCAGTGAGATTTATTTTTTTATTTTTTTCCCCTCTTAAGCCAATTGAGACTCCAGCAGCAGAGCAGAGCGTCGCTGCAGTCAAGCAGTATTTAATTTGTATTACTGCTGAAGAGATCTGGGATGGCAGCACCAAAGAAGCACTTCAAATTGTCTGGCCTTGCCTGTTGCACATCTTACTCAGCTTTTCTGGGTCCTTTAGAGCACAAGAAACAGAGGATCCCTCTGGTCTGCAAATTTGCCACTATAGTGCAAACAAATTACATGGACCAAGCGAGCAATGCCTCCGTCTCCCACTTCAATCATCTCACAGGATCCTGTTAAGGTATACAGCACTTTAGGACATGCCAGATGAAGAGATTCTCTGAAAACACACAGCAAAACATTACCAAGCCCTCCATAAACAAGGCTGGAGTCCTTTCACCTCCAGATCGTGAAATTCAGCTGAAAACAAGAGCAAAAAGCCTGCAGCAAAGCATTACTCAGCAAAGGCCACAATGGAGTTTAACAGGAATCTTGTTCAGGATTGGAAATAGGAAAGAAAAGCCTGATTTGAGAGCAAAACACCCATCTAGAACAGCCTTGCAGGAGCTTACCCTCCTCTGCTGCAGGGGGCAAACAAACAGCTCTGTACGAACAGCTGGATCATGCACTGGGCTCTCATCAGGGAGGGCAGGACAAATGCTATCAGTTAGGCTGGATGGCCTGAGGAGATGTGCTTTTAGACTAAATGGGCTTCAGCTGGAATTCCATCCCAACACCACTGAGGTTTGGGGGAAAAACCACTGGAGTCAGCAGGAGGAGCCCAGAGTGGGCAGAGGGGGCTGCACAAGGCGCTGAACACTTCAGAGAGCATTGGTTCTGATAGCACCTGTGCACTGAGCATCCCTGTGAGAGCACCAAAACCATGGAGGGGAACAGGAGCAAACCCCAGGGCAGCTCTCCTGCCCCCAGAGACCCTCAGCTCCTCTCCCCACGCCCCTGCCCCATGTGGGGCTCAGGACCCAAACGCCCTTTGCAGCCATCAGGACAGTGCCCTGTGCCAACCACTGCCCAGCAGCTCCCCGGGGCTTGGCCCAGCCTGAGACACAGCCCATAAGCAAAAATAAATATATATATTTAATGCATCTCTGTACTGCCTAAATGCATATTTAATGTGCATATATTGCAAGCATGTATATTTAATGCACACACAGCTACTGAAGTCACTGCAGCGCTGGGCACAACAGGCTTTTCCTGACCCAGCAGCTGCCAGGGCGAGGGCAGCAAAGAGGAGACCTTCTAAAAGAGGCAAGTTTCAGTGTCCCCAGGGTACAAGTTAGTAAATCAAGCTTTAAAGCAGTTTGCCACTCACTGCCATCCCCTGCAGCACACAGCAGCCTGGCTGAACCTCAACACTGCTCGCTAATTGAAGTAGGAAAAAAAGATCTTATTTACTTGCAAGCGTGAGGGAGCCGGCAGGGGCAGAGCTGCAGAGGTGAGCCAGGCTCTCCTGGTCCCACAGCATCACCTGTGGGGCTCCAAGCCCAGGCTGGACACAGGTGTGCTGGCTGGGACAGCACGGGCAGGTGAGGTCCACAACACCCAAAACCAGCCCGTCCTTCCCAGAGCTCAGAAAGCACAGAAACGTTTCCAATATGAGCAGTGAGAAACAGACTTCAGTCTAGATGCACAGGTAAGGCATTCTCCAAGGTAACCCTGGGACAGCCTGTCCTGGCACAGGGCACGAGCTGCTGCCCCCTCCCCTGAGCAGGGGACACACGTGGGCAGAGAGGCACAGGGTGAGTGCCTGAGCCATGCAGGGAAAGCTCCCCACTCCCACACACCATAAACACAGGAAACTCCCTGAAAACCCCCCAGCAAACACTTTCAGGGAAAGGCTGTTACCCACTTGACACAGGCAAATGGGTGACAGCACACCCAGTGTGACACGGGCAAATGGGTGACAGCACACTCAGTCACCCTGTGTCCAAAACTGCCCCTTCCCAGGAACTCCCTTGTCCCTGCAGTGGCAGCTCCTCTGCAGGCACACCTCAGCCACTGAGATGCTCCCACCTGGCCAGCCCAGCATTTCCTGGCAATGGGTTTAACCTCCCAAGGGAGCACAGTCCCACAATGCCAGGAATTACTCACCTGGGACAGGAGATGCAAGCTTGGTGCCATGGCAGGAAGATGCTCACAGGGACCAAACCTGCACTGCTAAAAACCTGATCACTGGCAAACAACAACTAATCTGGGTGTGAAGGTTTCACCTGACTTACAGACACTGTGAATGCTCTCCATCAGCTCTGCTTTAACTAACACTTAAAAAAAAATAAATCTCTCCGCTAGAGACAGCTACAGCCAGAACACAGCAGTTTTAATCAGAAAGGAAACACATAAACCAAAGGCAACAGGATGAAATTAAAGGCAAGGCTGAAAAGCCTGTTATTAATAGATGTCCCGTTTGCTTTTACAAATTTTATTATTAAAAGCAAATTGCCATGTCTTCAGCTGCAGCTCCAGACCTCTCCTGCACAGCCCAAACAATCATCATTACTCCTAGCAAAACACCAGCTGGGGACAAAAGTGGCATGGAGGGAAGAAGAAAACACAGCCAAGACTCGTTATTCTGCACAGAAAAGTTTCAGCATGGCCCAGGTTTAATTAGAAGCATCACTTATCATTAATGTTTGACCAGTGCTTTCCAGCCCTCCCTGGAGCCATTCCCAACTTCCCAAACTTTAACTGCACACATGAACACATGCAGCTGTTTATCCCAGGCCCAGCTTTTGCTTTTTGTTTGATTTTTATTTATTTTTAGCCAAATGGCTGCGCTATTTCTGGGAATAAGGCTACAGTTAGGAGACAGTTAAAGAGGAAATGGTTACAGGAATTTCACAAACCCCTGTGTCCCCCAGAACCTGAGAAACTCCCGTGTCCCCATTTTCCAGGGAAGGAGCAGCAATGGGGGATTGCAGCCCTAAGCTTTCTGCAGCCCCAGCTTCCCTATTTGAGCCTCCCTTGACTTCTCTGTGGTCAAGCATGGGCTGCCCTGCGGCTGCTGCAAGGGAACTGCCTGAGCACGTGGGACGCTGCTGTCACGCCAAACACATCTTACAGAACAAAATTTCAGCAACTTTCATGAAAATTTCACATGGCTTCATTGAAATCCATACTCTTTTCAAATGTGGGATTTTTCTCTGTGCCACCTGGTGTCACAGAGACACCCCAGTCCCAGCCTTTGCTTCTTGCAGGATTTGTCACACCAATGAAAGCAAAACACTTCCTGCAGAAGCTGGCATCCGACATGCAGCCTCACTCTCCAGGTGTTAACAGGGCTGGACAGGGAGGAAGAGACAACTCCTACAGCTTCCAACTCCTAACTGTAATCATCTTTATTATTAGAATGGGAACTGCAATCACACACTAATGTTTGGTTCACACTCCATGGGAAAAAAAAACAAGTGTGAAAGAAAATCACAGATGTGTAATAAAATCTATTTTTGCACACAGAGCACACTTGATGCACATCCTAAAGATGGGTGTGTAAATCAGCATCCTCCACCACAGCCTGGGACAGCTCCCACACCCCCTGAGCTGGGCAGGGACAGCCCCACAGTGCCCAGTGTCCCCCAGGGGCTCCCCCCAGCCAGCCCTGCCCCTTCTCCCCTATTCCCAGTGCCAAATTTACTTCCCATCTAAAGAGTGACTTTGGGCCATGTCCCTTTTTCTGAACAGGTCTCAGTGGGGTGGGCATCTTCCTGCAGGTAGGACGTGCTCCACAGGGCCCCATGCCCAAGCTGGGGTACCCACTGCTGGCACAGGACACAGGGCTGCCAAAGCTGGGGGTACCCACTGCTGGCACAGCACAGAGGGATGAGGGAGCCCCATGCCCAAGCTGGGGTACCCACTGCTGGCACAGGACACAGGGATGCCAAAGCTGGGGGTACCCACTGCTGGCACAGGACACAGGGATGAGGGAGCCCCATGCCCAAGCTGGGGTACCCACTGCTGGCACAGGACACAGGGATGCAGACCCAGGAGGAGCAGCAAGGGAACATCACTGCAGCCTGTGACATGGCACAGAGCCACAGGTCCAGCCCAGGGACAGCCCTGCACACCCACCCAAGGGACACCTTGTTCCCAACACCAGGCACACGGTGCTGAGAGCCAGCAGCTCACAAGGTGCCCAGCACTTGCCAGACACCAGGGATTTACCAGCACACGGGCTGCAAAGAGGATCAGGCCCCAAGGTATTCAATTAATTGGAATAACACAACCAAGGTCCTATTGTTACACTCTGCACAAACACTCCAACAGAAGTTTTGCTCCCAATTACAGACTGTTTGTTGTTTTCTCACTTATCCTGGGTTTGAACACAAACAGGAGAGTGCCAGGGCAAGGAGCTGCACTGACTGCAGAGACCCAGCACAGAGCAGCAGCCCAGGGGCTCAGGCAGCAGCAGGCACCCCAAGAGCAGGGAGAGCACCCTGGGGTGCTTCCCCCCCTATCCCAGGGTGTTTCACCCACCACCCCGGGGTGCTTCACCCACCATCCCAGCCTTCCCGCACCATGAGCAGGGTCACAGCTCCCAGGGCTCACTCCCTGGCCTTAAATAAAGGCAAACTGGGAGGAAAAGCACAAATAACGAGGGCATCAGTAAGTTCTCTTTCTGCATTCCTCCCTTATCTCTCCCCCAGCCCGGGTGGGCACTGCCCCCAGCCCTGGCAGAGCTGTGGCCCTGGGGTACAGCAAAGAACAGGGGAGCAATAGGTGAGAAAAGCCCCCTGTCTGTGATGCAGACACAGGGAGCAGCACTGCCCAGCCAGCTGCAAGTGGACAGTGCTGTGAGGAGCCCAGCCCAGCAGAGTGACCCCAAACCCCCCCTGGACACCCCCACACTTCCCCACCCTGCTCCTGCACCCTCCCACAACAGCCGTATAGGCAGCAGGAGACTAAAAATAAGACTCCAGTGCTAGAATCTGTTTCCAAAAAAGAATTAAAGCTATATTTCAAGTTGACAGTATCTCCTGAAAGTGGATTAACCATGGCAATTCAATCCCACCTCCCCGCAGTGATCCCAGCCCCACTCTTCCTTTGACAGGGATTATTTCGGTGGTGCAAATCAAAGTTCAGAATCCAATTTGTTTCTGAGAGCATCAGTCTGTACCCCCAGGTAGCTGTGCAGACCCACATGCACCACTCGACCCTTCCTGCTCTCCTTACCATCCCATTTCATACCCTACCCAGGATAAGTTTATAGGAGCGAAAAACAGAGCCACAAACAGTCATGCTGACAGGGCAAGTCACCTCCGTTGTGCCTAAGCTGTGAGTTACAACTGAAAACAGGATTTTGACTATCTGTTGGTATTTATGAGCCTCAGGCAGACACCACACAGTGGAGAGGTTACAGTGTTTGTCTGAGCAGCTCTATGGGATCCCAAGGGCCAGAAAATCTGCAGCCTTTAGTAACCGCACTGAACTCCTGCGATGCCACGGCCACAGGATGAGCATCCCTTGAACAGCACTGCCCATCCAGGAGCGAGGGCCAGGCAGCACCTCAGGATGGTTCAGAGCCTGGCACAGGCTGCCCTGTCCTCCCACGGAGCAGGAGGGAGAGGACTGGCCCAAGGCTACCGTGGCAGCCTGCAGAGCTGGGGACAGGGCAGAGCTGGGGACAGGGCAGAGCTGGGGACAGGGCAGAGCTGGGGACAGGGCAGAGCTGCTCCATCAGCCAAGGCTGATACGGGGACCCACACCATTGCACCAGCCTGATAAACTGCTCCATGCTGCTGAAGTGCTGCTCACAAAGCCAGGAGGTGCAAACAGTGTTTAAACCCCACACCAACACTGCAGCTGGCCTGGCACTCGGTCCTGGGCCCTGAACAGAGCTGCTCCTCCAGCCAGAACATCACTGTTCCCTTCCCAAGGGCTGCTCCTCCAGCCAGAACACCACTGTTCCCTTCGCAAGGGCTGCTCCTCCAGCCACAACACCACTGTACCCTTCCCAAGGGCTGCTGCCACAGCCCAGCCCTGCACAGAGCCTTTGGAAATACCTGGGCTGTGCAGGGATGGCTTCTCTGCACCCCAGAGGACATCACACCCCGGCAGCACTGAGCGTCCCCTCTCCATGCCCAGGGACTCAGATGTGACACAGGGACTGTGTGGGACCCCGGGCAGGGCAGGGGCTGCTCCTCACACCGAGGGACTCGGATGTGACACAGAGACTGTGTGGGACCCCGGGCAGGGCAGGGGCTGCTCCTCACACCGAGGGACTCGGATGTGACACAGGGACCGTGTGGGACCCCGGGCAGGGCAGGGGCTGCTCCTCACACCGAGGGAGTCAGATGTGACACAGAGACTGTGTGGGACCCCGGGCAGGGCAGGGGCTGCTCCTCGCCCGTCAGGAGGGTGCTGGAACCAGCAACCAGGCAGGCACCTCCAGTAGCCGCTCACAGCAAGCAGCCACCCGAAAAAGCTCTGCACTGAACCCGGCGGAGATGCCTCAAACCACAAACGCCTCTGACATGAGTGGCACAAAAACTGCCGCTGGGCTGGGTGGGGAAGGAAGCACTCAGGGCAGAGATGAACTCGAAAGGCATCAAAGCCAGTCAGGGCACTGAGTTTCCATCTCATCTATCTGTCCCCGAGGCTGCAAAACAATGGCTGAGGTAGGTGTGTTCTCCACAGGGCTAACCCAGAGCCTGCCACAGAAACACCGCCTACAAACAGAAAACCAACCCAAAAATCAAACCCTTTCCTGCCAAACAGAGCTACCTCCAGACTTAACAAGGCGACTTAGAGTCCCTTGTGCTCCAGCTCTGGACAAAATATCTCGCTCCAAAGCAAAAGCGAACAGGAGAGCGCGGCTCCGGCCTGGGGCAGAGACGGCGACCGGGAGCGCCCCGGGATCGGCCCCGAGCCCCGCACGGTGCTCGGGCTGCGGCTCAGCCAGGCCAGCCTATTCCCGGGGCAGCTTTCCAGCCCCTTGGCCCAGAGCCGCCCAGCTCCATCCCACGGAGCCCGGGCTGTGCCACAGCACACCCAGCTCCAATCGCAGGGCTGTGTCACAGCACACACACACCAGCCCAGCTCCATCGCAGGGTGCCCGCGCTGTGTGACAGCATACACACACAGCCCCAGCTCCATGGCACGGTGCTCGGGTTGTGGCACAGCACACACACCGCACACACACCGCCCCAACTCCAGGAACTTCGCTAACTACGCACTGCGCAATCAATGACACTGCTGAACAAACAGCAGCGCCCGGAACGACGGTAAAACACCGCTTTTCGCACATTTGCTGCGGAAGAGGAAAAAATGAGTAATTACAGAGCTCAGGCCAAGCAGTGAGGTCACGGTGAAATCTCCGAGCAGCCTATGTGGCAGCGGGCAGGGATCGGGATGGAGCCGGCGGGGGCAGAGCCGCATCCCGCCCCGGGCAGGAAGAGCCACGCGGTCCGGGGAGCGCTGCCGGCCGGGGAAGCGCCCTCCGGCTGGTCCGGGAGGAAAAAACAAGGTCTGGGCTCGGGCAGCAAAGGCAACTTCTGGAGGGCTCGCAGGGTCGGACGGAGCCGCCGCGGCGGGGCCGGGGCCGCGGGCGGACCCGCGGGGAGGGGGATGCGGGAGCCCGCGGGAGAACGGCCCCGGCA
>JAWWMS010000248.1:725083-735906 GCA_035048045.1 Chlorospingus semifuscus
AGGCATGGCACAGCCATGGCACACAGGAGGCATGGCACAGTCATGGCACACAGGAGGCATGGCACAGCCAGGGCACACAGGAGGCATGGCACAGCCACAGCACACAGGAAGCATGGCACAGCCACGGCACACAGGAGGCATGGCACAGCCATGGCACACAGGAGGCATGGCACAGCCACAGCACACAGGAGGCAGGGCACAGCCACCATCTCCAAGGCTCCTTCCCAAGGGCAGCCCAGCAGCCACGCTTTGGGCTCGCTGTACCACAGGCTCCCAAACCACCGCGGCTGCTCCGCACTTCCTCTGCCACCGGAAACAAGCAGTGCACCAGATGTGTCCCTGTCACCATGGCTTAACTTCAGAGCCACCTTGCCTGCTGCTGCCAGCCTGTGCTGCCCACAGCAGTGCTGGGACTCTCAGCACACCAGCGAGGCTGGCTGAGCTGGTGGGTGCTGCCCAGCTGCTGTAGGAGCCGGCCGGGGCTGCTCGGGGGACGCTGCTCGGGCTGGAGGTGCAGCCCAGCCTGCTGACAAGGTCTGGCAGGGCACTGGGAGCCAGCTGGGACTGCCCTTCAGGCTGGGCCTGTGGGATGAAACTGTTTTCCCGTTAGAGTTTGCAATGAGCCATGAGTGCTGCCTATAGAATTTATCCTAAGCCCTCCCTCCTTTTGGGTTTGATCCACAGCAATTTGTGCTGTCCTGATAAGCACCATAAACAACGGTGTCCTGTTGGTCCCAGAGCCAGCTGTTCCCCAGGCAGAGCCCAGCTGCTCCCCTGTGGCCATGCACACCCTCCATGGCTCTGTGCAGGGGCTGAGGTGCCCTGTCCCTGCAGGCAGGGCAGAGAGCCCCAGCCCTGCCACAGTGAGGCCTGCAGAGAAGGGGCTGAGGAAACTCTCCCTTATCTGCCCACGCCACACACGGCTTCACCCTGCGCCCTCCTTCCTGCTGTCCCCAGCAGGCAGGAAGTGTGGAAGCCTTCTTCTGCTCAAGACAGAGATCAAAGAGATCTCTGATATTCAGCTCTGATAGTTCAGAGTTTCTGTTGCCTCTGCTTAGAGGAAGAGGTTTCTGCCGGTTGGGAAAACAGAACCCAAGGGTGATTAACACCTTCCTGTAGCTGCAGCTCCCAGCAGGGTCACTGCTTTCTACCCGGGATGCTGCACCTCTTCCAGCAGCTCTCTGGAGCAGTTGTTGCCCCCCTGGTACCCATGACCACCCTGAGTGCTGGAGCAGAGGAGCAGCCACGGCCATCCCCACGGTCCTGGTGTGCCCAAGCACTTCGGGCAGCTGCCCAGAGCAGTCGGGCAGCACTCAGGACTGGGGTCTGGGCAGCACCAGCAGGGTGGGGCTGGAGGTGCTGGAGCGGGACAGCAGGAGGGCTGGCAGGTGACAATTCCCGTGTCCCACAGGTGCGTGGAGGCCCTGGTGGTGTACTGCTGGTCGGGCAGGGAGGAGGAGCCCTACGTGACCATCACCCGCAAGCGGCGTTTGCGGCAGGGCTACGAGCTGGAGCTGGAGCAGGAGGTGGGGCACTCGGAGCGGCGCCTGGCCACGCACCGCAACGCCTTCAAGCGCATGGCCGTCATCCAGGCCTTCCTGGGCTCCACGCCGCAGCTCACCCTGCAGCTCTACATCAGCGTGCTCGAGAAGTACGTCCCTGCTGCCCGAGGTAAGGGCTCCCCAGCAGGGAGGAACCCCCTGGGGCAGCTCCTCGGCTGCTTGTGCTGATGGGACATCCAGGCCATCCAAAAAGTCCCTCCTGGACACAGCTTCCACTGGCCTCCCCGAAATGTGGAGCACGACCCACAAATGTTGGGCGCTCATCAGCTCTCTGCTTTCCTGCTTGCAGTGATGCAAAGTGGGAGAGAGCAGGCCTGGCTGAGGTGCCAGGCTCTGCTCCCAGCCCCATGCTCATATCTGCCCTCCAGAGCCAAGCCATCCACCCAGTGCCATGTCCCATAAGAGGGGCAGGTCCCTGTCCTAGCCTGATCCAGTCTCCATTCATTTTTCTCCATCTAGCTGCAGGCTCTGGCTTCCCTCAAGTCCCCCCACTGTATCTATTTCTGCACATTTTCCAGCAGCCAGAGCTCCCAGCCCAGCACTCCCACTCCGAGGCTCCCTCGCCTGCTCCCAGGATGTTTATGTGCTTGGGGGTGGATATGCCAGAGCAAACTTTTAACTCCCATTTTGGCACCGAGCTGGGCAGGCAGGTGTGCTCCTGCACCATTCCAGTTACAGTGCTGGGTGAGGAGCTGCCCTCACCCAGCAGTGCCGGGAGCCCAGAGCTTGTCATCAGTGCCCACAGCAGGTGCATGAAAAGGGAAGCACAGGAGATGCCCCATAGAAACCCCCTGATTTGCCACAGCCCTCTGCAAAGGCATTTTGGGGAGTTGCAGATGCACAGGAAGAATGAGTGCCAGTGCTGCTCTAGCAGTAGCTGCAGGAGGTAAATACCAAGTGATGTGTTCTGGGTGATTCCCTCGCAGCTGGAGTGCCAGCTCAGCCCTGCAGCTGGCAGCCACCGTGGATGGGACCAGCTGCACTCTTCTGTTTCTCTCCATGGTACTCCTGGCACTGCTGAATGTGAGCAGCTGCTGGCATTCCCTACAAATGACCTTGACTCTGCAGCCCTCGGATGGGGCTGGCTCTTGGGATGCCTCTGGGGCTACAGTGCTGCAGCTCTTGGCTGGGATGAAGGCAGGGGGGCAGCAGCACTGCAGCACTGACTGTGCCCTGCTCACCCTTGAGCAGCAGTTCCTGCACAGGGCAGGGGGACTGGGGCATGGTCCAAGCACAGAAATGGCTCTGGTTTGGCCAAGGTTTGTGTTTTATTGGTGCAGGGAGAACCTTTGGGTTCTGAGCCTCCTGCTGCCAGCAGCCACCTCATCATGGGGGCCGTCAGCACCATCCCTGAGCTGTTCTGGCAGTGCTCACAATTAGCCTTCTGCTGTGAGCCCAGGTGTTGGGCACCCTGTACTTCTCACCAGGACTGGCACCCCCGGTTTCCCACCTGGAGCTGTCACCCCACACTCTGCAGAGGAGAGGCTGGACACAGCCTGGCCCCTGCACTGCCTCACTGCCTGCTCTGTCCCTCTGCAGCCGTGCTCATGGCCATCTGCCTGGTGTCAGTCACCTACGGGGCCCTGGTCTGCAACATCCTGGCCATCCAGGTCAAGTACGACGACTACAAGGTGCAGCTGCGCCCGCTGGCCTTCCTGTGCATCGTGCTGTGGCGCAGCCTGGAGATCTCCACGCGCATCGCCGTCCTCGTGCTCTTCAGCACCGTCTTCAAGCACTGGATCATCCCCATCGCCCTGGCCAACCTCCTGGTGGTCTTCTTCTTGCCCTGGGTGCAGTTCTGGCGCAGCGGCAGCCGCCTGCCCGACAACATCGAGAAGAACTTCAGCCGCCTGGGCACGGTGGTGGTGCTGTGCGCCTTCACCCTGCTCTACTCCAGCATCAACATGTTCTGCTGGTCGGCCGTGCAGCTCAAGCTGGCCGACCGGGACCTCATTGACAAGTCGCAGAACTGGGGCCGCCTGGCCGTGTACTACGTGGCCCGGCTGGCCGAGAACACGGCCCTGGTCATCCTCTGGTACTTCTTCAAGACTGACGTCTACGAGAACGTCTGCACGGCGCTGCTGGTGCTGCAGCTGCTCCTGGGCTACTGCCTGGGCATCTACTTCATGCTGCTCTTCTTCCAGTACCTGCACCCCTGCCGCCAGCTCTTCAGGCACAACGTGGCCGATTTCCTGCACTGCGTGTGCTGCCGCCGGCGCCCCGCGGGGACCCCGCTGTTCCTCGAGGCACCTTCAGAGCCTGGCGTGAGGCACAGCATTGTGTGAGCACCCGGCTCCTCCAGCCAGCCTCGGACATGGCATGGGCACGGGCAGCACGGAGGATGCCCGTGGCACAGGCTGAGTGCTGCCTGGGGCTGTGGTGGCAGCAGGTCCCAGTGCATCCCCTCGGGGCGGGGGGACAGGAGTGTGCTTGCCTGCTCAGGACCACTCATGAACATGAAGGAGGGCTGATTTGGATTGGACATAAGGAAGTTTTTGGCAATGAGTGGTGAGGGACTGGCACATGTTGCCCAAAGAGATGGTGGATATTCCGTCCCTGAAAACATTCAAGGCCGGGTTGGGTGGGCTCTGAGCAGCCTGGCCTAGTTGAAGATGTCCCTGCCCACCTCTGGAGTGTAACTAGATGGCCTTTAGAGGTCCCTTCCAACCCAAACTATTCTACAATTCTACAGCTTGTGGGGTGCCCCAAGCAGGTGCCCCTGCCAGCTGGCTGCCACATGGTGCAGAGCCCCTGGGGTGCCCCGACACCCCCAGTGCTGCTGTGGTGCATACGGTGACCTGGGCCAAGGGTGCCACTGGGACTGTTGTAAGCAGTAAAGAAACTTTGCTGTGACTGCGAGTCTGGGTGCTGGCAGTGACTCACACGGAGGGTGGGGACGGTCCCTGGGGCTGGCACGGCTGCACACACCTGCTGTCCACGTAAAACTCCTTTACCGGCACCGAAATGGGCTGTGCCAGCGGGAAGTGGGCATGGGGGAGCTCCTCTGTGGAGGTTCAGGAGCACGGTGGGATGGGGCTGGCCTCGTCCTGTGTTCCGTCAGCATGGCCGTGGCTGCAGGCCAGCAGAGAGCAGCATGCCAGCAAGGAGCAAGCCTGTCTGACCTGTTCCTCCAGGCTCAGGGGCCCAGCACAGGCTGCTGTTCCCAGCTGGAGCACTGGACACCCCAGGGCTCAGGGCCCTGCAGCAGAGGGCAGGCAGCAGGGGAAGGGTGGCTGGCACAGCAGTGGCAGTGGGTGCTGATGGGACCCAGACATCCTGGCCCCAAACCAGCAGTGTGACACCCCCCACCCCAGCACCCATTTTGGGGTCAGCTCAGTTTGGGTGCTGGACTGAGGATGCTCATCAGCCCTGGGGGCCCATGGAGGTGCAGCACCACTGGTGCTCGGTCTTAAATCACCCACCTGTAATGGATGCCCGGGCTGGATCCTGGCACAGGGCAGCACCGTGACCCCAGGAGGCTTCTCTTCCTTCGGTGGTTTCCCTGGAAGATGGGCAGTGCAGGCTGGGGAGGGAGGCCAGGGAAAACAGAGCTGTTGAGCCAGGCACAGGATGGATCCTCCACAAGTTCTTCCCAGGAAATTCCTGCCTTACAAAAAAAGCCCCCTTTTGTCCTCAGAGGTTGCAAAACCCCGGGAGGAGCAGGCAGACACCCTGTGTGACCCAGCCGTGGGGCACAGGGATCTCAGGGGGGATCATCCCCGGCCAGCACAAGGGGCTGGTTCTGCTGTTGGCCGATTGGGTCAGCCCTGCCTTCCTGGAAGGAGCCTTTGAAAGCACCGGCATTTCCTCCAAGCGCTCTCAGGGGAAAGTCCCGGGTGCCGTTCCCGGGCCGGGCTGTCTCACCGCCCGCTGCTCCATAAAACCGGGCGGCAGCGGCGGGCGCGGGCACAGCGCGCCATGGGCAACTGGCTGGTCAACCACTGGTTCTCAGCTGCTGTCCTCGTGAGTCTGCGGGGCTGGGGGCTCTGCAGGGTGCTGGGGTGGGCGGGGGGACCCTGCGGGTTTATGGGGGAGATGGGGGCTGATGAGCTGCCCTGGGCCGGGCTGGGGGCAGAGACGAGCATCCCCTCTGCTCCCCAACCCACACACCCCGGCAGCCAGGGGAGGGATGGGCTCTGGAAACCTGAAGTCTTGGGGAAAACACAGCTCACGGGAAAGGGGGTCCTGGAAAACTTAAAAACGCTGCTGCTTTGCCTGGCCACTTTGGCTGGGGGCCTGCCACGTGCCTCTTCTCCCCTTGTGAGAGGAGGAGGATCCTGTGAGAGCTCGTGGCAGGGTGAGGAGCTGGCACCATAGGGACCATCTGCCGTGCTGCAGCATCTCTGGTGTAACAGAGCTTGCCTGGCCAGCACCCATCAGCTGCTCAGAGCTGTGTGAGGAGCTGTGAATGCATGGGAACATGGGGTTTACTGACAGTTGGGCTATTTTAATGTTTTGAGTTACTTAAAAAAGAAAAAGAAAACAGCCAAAAACCAAATACACAGCAGGGTGTAATTTTTTGGGTGGTTTTTTTTGGGACCTCTGCAAAAATTCAGTGGCTGTGAGAGGCGGCAGTGTGGGATGCAGTGGGGTTAGGCAGGGGACAGCAGCACTGTGGGGCAGGTGAGCCAGCTCCCTGTGAAACTTCTTCTCCCAGAATCTTCCCCACACAGTCCTGACCACCCTATGGATCTGCCTTCCCTCCCGTTACACGGGTGTTGGCTGCTCCTGCCTCTCCTCCTTCCTCATGCTCGGTGATGCACAGGGCAGTGTGTGACAAGACAGCAATTCTGCAAGACTTCCACACCTCTCCCCACCTTTGACCCTGTGTCCCAGCCCTGTGTGTGACAGGGCAGCTCACAAGGAAACAGGATGGATACTGTCTGCTGTCTGTCCTGACACCCTCTGGCTGCACCCAGCCCTGAGTGCTGCAGTGTGGGAGGCTCCCAGGACAGGGTCCCTCACGAGGCTGTGACTTTCCCCCGCAGGCAGCCTGGCTGGGCATCAACATCTTCCTCTTCACCTACTACTTTCTGTTCTTTGACCGGGACGAGCGGTATTTCTACACCAGGGCCATCCTTGGGGTAAGGTGCTCCCCACAGCACCCTGCCTGCCCAGGCAGAGGAGCCCCTGGGGCCCTGCTGCACTGGGGTGGGGGCTGCAACATCCCAGGCCCCTTTCACGTTCTGTTCCCTTCCAGCCCACCATCATTCCATCCCACTCCACAGCCTGGCATTGCACCATGCTAGTCCCTGACTTGATCCCTGTCTGCTCTCAGCCCAGCAGCATGCCAGCCCAGCCTGGCATCTCCCCCTCCCAGTCCCCTCCTAGCTCACCCCTCCCAGTCCCCATGCCAGCCCAGCACCTCTCCATCCCAGTTCCCAGCCTAGCTCGGCACTGACTGATCCCATCCTGGCACAGCACCACAGGACAGTGGTGCTCACCCCTCTCTCCTCCCCAGTCTGCCTTGGCATGGGCTCGAGCATCAGCCAAGTGCCTCAACTTCAACAGCATGCTGATCCTGCTGCCCGTCTGCCGCAACCTGCTCTCCTTCCTCCGTGGGACCTGCTCGGTGAGTGTCCCGTGGTGGCACAGGCAGCGTGGCCGTCCCCATCCCTGTCCCATCCTGACATCCCTGTCCCATCCTGACATCCCTGTCCCACCCTGACATCCCTGTCCCATCCTGACCATCCTGCTGCCTCTCCCTGCAGTGCTGCAGGCGGACCTTGCGGAAGCAGCTGGACCACAACCTCACATTCCACAAGCTGGTGGCCTACGCACTGGCCCTGCTCACAGGTACCCCCTGGACTGGGATGGGGTGACGGCGGGGACTGGGAGTGCCTGGTGGTGACTGCCTGTGCCCTGGCCAGCTGTGCACACCATCGCCCACCTCTTCAACCTGGAGCGCTACAACCAGAGCCAACAAGCCACCGACGGCAGCCTCCCCGCTGTGCTCTCCAAGATGCACCTGCAGGGCAGCGAGTGGCTGAACCCCATCCACTCCAACCAGACGGTGAGTGTGGCCTTGGCATGCAGCAACCCAGCACCCCTGTCCCCTGCTCCCCTGACCCCCTGCTGCCCCTGCAGACCGTCGAGTACGTGGCTTTCACCACCATCCCGGGGCTCACGGGGGTGATCATCACGCTGGCACTCATCCTCATGGTCACGTCCTCCACCGAGTTCATCCGCAGGAACTACTTTGAGCTCTTCTGGTACACACACCACCTGTTCCTCGTCTACTTCGCCGGCCTCGTCATCCACGGCATCGCGTAAGGCTCCTCAGCAGTGCCCAGGGCAGGGCAGCGAGGGGCAAGGCACACACACCCCTGGGGGGACAGCTATGGGGACAGTTCAGTGGGCTGTCACCTGCCATTCCCAGGGCGGGCTAGCCCAGCTGGCCTCACGCAGCGTGGCTCAGCCCTGGCTGGGGGCAGAGCTGGCCCCTGGGCTCACCCCTCACCTCCTGCAGCGGGCTGGTGCGTGGGCAGACGGAGCAGAGCATGGCAGAGGTGCACCCCTACGACTGCGCCGAGTACCTCACACAGCGGGAGCACAACTGCACCCACAGCTGCTGCAAAGACCCCGAGTTTGGGAGCATCCCTGCCGAGGTAGGGCAGCGGTGGGGTGGCTCTGGGGCAGAAGCTCTTTCCTTGCCCTTGAGATGCCCAATCCTTTGCTCTCCTCCATCCTCACAGTCCTGGAAGTGGGTTCTGGCCCCCATCATCCTCTATGTCTTTGAGCGGCTCCTGCGGGTCTGGCGTGCGCAGCAGAAGGTGGTTATCAAAAAGGTGGGTGGTGCAGGAGCTGCTCCTCTGCCAGCTCCTCCCCTTGGAGTGGCCATGGGGAGGCGGGCAGGGCCACAGGCACAGCCCCTTCCTCGGGACATGTGCCAGGCTGGGCACCGAGCCCTGCCCGTGCCCCAGGTGGTCATGCACCCTGCCCGCGTGCTGGAGCTGCAGATGCAGAAGAAGGGCTTCTGCATGGAGGTGGGGCAGTACATCTTTGTCAACTGCCCCGCCATCTCTGCACTGGAGTGGCACCCCTTCACCCTCACCTCTGCACCCGAGGAGGACTTCTTCTCCATCCACATCCGGGCAGCCGGCGACTGGACAGAGCGTCTCATCAACACCTTCCAGCTGGAAACACCCAGGTAGGCTGGGGAGCGCCCAACAGTCATGCCAGGGATCTGGGGAGGCCGTAGCTCTCACCCAGGCCCTGCTCTGGCCAGGGTCGAGGTGGATGGTCCCTTTGGCACAGCCAGTGAAGACGTGTTCCAGTACGAGGTGGCCATGCTGGTTGGAGCGGGCATCGGTGTCACCCCCTTCGCCTCCATCCTCAAGTCCATCTGGTACAAGTTCCAGCAGGGTGACCAGACCCTCAAGACCAAGAAGGTACAGAGCGCCCCTGGCACCAGCTGTGGGTTTCTTCCTCTGGCTCTGCTCCACCCTGAGCAATCCCTCTCCCCCTGCACCCCAGATTTACTTCTACTGGCTGTGCCGGGACACAGGAGCCTTTGCCTGGTTCAACGACCTGCTTGCCTCCCTGGAGCAGAAGATGGCTGAGTCGGGCAAGGCTGACTTCCTCACCTACCGCCTCTTCCTCACTGGCTGGGACACCAGCATTGTGAGTCAAGCACAGGCTGGCACGGCTGCAAGAGGGGCACACAGGGTGGGCAGGGTGGGCAGCAAGGGCAGGGCAAGCATGGTAACAGCTTTTAGGCACCAAGCCCAGGCACAGTGTTTGGTGGGATCAGCAATGGATGCTCCTCTGTGGTGAGGGGCTGGAGGGGGGCTCATGGGTGGTGCCTGGCTTCTCACCATCCCTGCCTGCCCAGGCCAACAACGTGGCACTGCACTTTGACACCGCTACAGACACAGTGACGGGCCTCAGGCACAAAACCATCTTCGGGCGGCCCATGTGGAACACGGAGTTTGCAGCAGTGGCTGCAGCCCACCCCAGGTGAGAGCTGAGCAGGGAATTTGGGATGTTAGAGGCGTGCCCTCTACCCTGGCACTCAGCACTGGGCTGGCTTTGGCAGAGGGGTGCTATCCCGGGCAGGGAGCCCACAAAGCTTTTCAATCCCTTTTCCCTGAGTTGCCTCCTGGCACTGACATGCCCGTGCTGTTTGCAGGTCAGTGGTTGGTGTGTTCCTCTGTGGGCCAGAGGCCCTGGCAAAGAGCCTGCAGAAGTCTTGTCACCAACACTCCAGCCTGGACCCCAGGAAGGTCAAATTCTACTTCAACAAGGAAAACTTTTAAGTGGGCAGGGACCCCGACTGTACTGCCTCAAGCCTTTCCAAAGCAAGGCCAGGGATAAACATCTGTGCATGCACTGAAGCCAAGCAACACACCGCAAGGTACTCCATCTCCATGAGAAATTCCAGGTTCAAAGACTGCCTGTCCTGGTGTACAAGGGGTCCTCATAGAGCAAGTGGGCCTGTTGCTCCACCCAGCCCCTCACTGGAAAGCAGAGCCACGTTCTGTGATGCCGCTGGAGCAGCAGGAAGCCGTGGGAGCCCAGCAGCTTGGGCAGAACCACTGGATGGCCATGGGACATGGGCATCCTTGCAGGTGTCAGGGGCCAAACGTGCCCCTCAGGGTTTAAACACTCTTTTGTATAAGAATAAATGAAACTTCCTTTTCTTTGTAATGAAAGCCTCCGTGGTGCCTCAGGTGTGCAGGTACAAGGAGCCCACGCCCTGCCCCTTGCAGGGCTGCAACAGAAGAGCTGGTGGATAGCAAACCCTCTGGGGTGCAGGATCAGACACCCCTCTGCATGGGCTCACTGCCACGCTGGCACCCCAGAGCCAGGCTGCACCCAGCACCCAGCTCAGCTCCCAGCAGGTTCTGCTCCAGCGTGTGCAGAGAGGGAAACCCCGCTCCCAGAGCAGGCTGGCGTGGAAAGTGATACTGCAATTGGATCCAGAGCCCTTCCTGCCCTGCCAGCGGGGACAGAAAGCCAAGCTCTCTGTCCTGCCCTTCCCCTAGACCCCTGTAAACAGCACACTACAAGAAATTCCATTATTAATTCGTACCCTGGTGTGGGGAGGAGGGAGGATGGCAAGTGGTTTGGACTGCTCCCAGAACCCAACACCCACTCTGGCCTCCATCAGAGACCAAACAAGGCAGCCAGGGACATGGATTTACTCAAACCCTCCTCCCACTTTATTTCAAACACCATAAAATATACACAAAAAAAAAAAAAAAAAAAAAAAAAAAAAAAAAAAAGATGAACTGGAGGAAAAAACCCCTTGAGGGTGAC
>JAWWMS010000248.1:744546-754590 GCA_035048045.1 Chlorospingus semifuscus
GCCTGTCCCGGGAGAGGCTGGGTAAGGAGAGCAGGGCCTGTCCCGGAGAGGCTGGGTAAGGAGAGCAGGGCCTGTCCTGGGAGAGGCTGGGTAAGGCGAACAGAGCCTGTCACGGGAGAGGCTGGGTAAGGAGAGCAGGGCCGCCTGTCCCGGGAGAGGCTGGGTAAGGCCAGCAGCGCTACCTGCCCCGGCCCAGCCCACACCACCCACATCTCCAGCTGCTGTGTTGCAGGCCCGGCGCTCTGGGAGACGGTCGCCAAAGCTTTGGGGGCCCGGCGGGTGGCCAGGCGAGGACGGGTGATGCCGGACGGGATGCGGAGCCCCAGGGTCACCCTGCTGCTGGGCCAGCACGGCTGGGTGGAGCACGTGGACAACGGCATCAGGTGGGCAGGAGCTGCAGGGTGTGGCTGGCGGGGAAAGGACTGCTCTCACTGTCTGTGCGGGGTCTTCCAGGTACACCTTCGACGTGACCAAGTGCATGTTCTCCCCGGGAAACATCACCGAGAAGCTGCGTGTGGCCTCACTGCCCTGCTCCGGGGAGGTCGTGGTGGATCTCTATGCAGGTAATGGGGATGGAGGAGGTGCTGATGGCATCCGTCATGATGACATGAAATGTCATTTCCAGCTTGGAATGAAAAATAGTCAGGCTTAGAGCTCCTGTCTTGTCTGTGAGCCCTTCAGCTATGCTGGCACTGCTGTCCTGCCTGTGTCCCTGCAGCCTCTGGACACTTAAGGTGTCCTGTTCTCAGGCTCTGTGCCTAGTGCTGCTTTGGGGAATGACTTGGATCCAGGGAAAGATTTGCCACTGTTAGTGCTTAAGGAAGTTAGTGCTTCCAATTTGTGCCACACTGAAAGGACATGGCACCCACAAAACTGCTCTAGATTAATCAAACTAAATGGTTATCTGGACGCTTCTGCAGAGCCAGGCAGGTCTCCACCTGATGGCCAAAGACTGAAGGTAAAATAAGCGCCTCTAAACATTTTTCAAGGCAGATTTTGCTTTTGCAGAAGAGGGAAGGATAAATTTCCATTTTTCCAGTGTTTGGGCTTTCTCCAGCCCAGAGCAAAGCAGACCTGGAGAGGCAGGGTGGCAGTGTGCATCCTGCCCTGCCCTCGGGGAGGAGTGTGGGTCTCTGGAGGTCCCTGCCCTCGGCCACTGTCTGCTCCTGCCTGCAGGCATCGGCTATTTCACACTGCCGTTCCTGGTGCACGCCAGAGCCGCCTTTGTCCATGCCTGTGAGTGGAACAGCCACGCCGTGGAGGCCCTGCACAGGAGCCTGGTGCTGAACGGGGTGCGGGATCGCTGCCACATCCACAGCGGGGACAGCCGGCAGGTGAGCGCTGCACCGGGCCGGGCCGTGGGTGCCCTCCCTCGGGCATCCCCTCAGCTGTGCTCTGTCCCCAGCTGCATCCCCTCAGCTGTGCTCTGCCCCCAGCTGCATCCCCTCAGCTGTGCTCTGCCCCCAGCTGCAATCCCTCACCTGTGCTCTGCCCCCAGCTGCAATCCCTCCCCTCCCCTCTGCCCCCAGCTGCATCCCCTCACCTGTGCTCTGTCCCCAGCTGCATCCCCTCAGCTGTGCTCTGCCCCCAGCTGCAATCCCTCACCTGTGCTCTGCCCCCAGCTGCATCCCCTCACCTGTGCTCTGCCCCCAGCTGCAATCCCTCCCCTCCGCTCTGCCCCCAGCTGCAGCTGCAGGACGTGGCAGACAGGGTGAACCTGGGGCTGATCCCCAGCTCGGAGGAGGGCTGGCCGGTGGCCTGTCGCGTCCTGAAGAAGGACACGGGTGGGGTTCTGCACATCCACCACAACGTGGAGACTCACCCAGCCACGCCGCAGAGCGCGGTGCTGCTGGCTGAGCGGGGCTCTCCGGAGGCAGCCAGCCCCGGGGGAGAGGCACAGCACCCGGCACAGCACGGCGGGGAGGACACGCCGGGGGCCAGGCTCAGGCCCGAGTGGCAGAGCTGGGCTGAAGGCACGGCCGCACGCATCCAGGGGCTGCTGGCAGAGCTGCACGGGCGGCCGTGGCGCAGCAGCGTCCTGCACGTCGAGCCGGTGAAGTCCTATGCACCGCATGTGCATCACCTCGTGCTGGACCTCGAGTGCCGGCCTGTGCTGCCCGTTTAGTGGGGCGCGGGCACTGCTGGGGCTCCAGCTCCCTTGGAAGGGGGGCCAGCAGTGTCCTGCTGCCAGCCTGGATGTGCCTTGTGTCCCCTAGTTCCCAGGTGGCAGCACTGCCCAGCAGTGCCTCCCCGTGCCTGGGGCACCCAGGGCTGTGCTCCCCATGGCAGATCCCTTCAGGATCCAGTCAAGGATGGAGCAAGCTGGGGCTCAGAGTGCCAGTGTTCTGCCCTGGCTCTGCCAGTCCTGCCCAGGTCTTGGACACGTGGTAGCACATTGAGCCCCATCTTCACACAGGAGAGAGCCACAGTGTTGAGAAGCCTTGGGTTCCTGCTGGGTTCATTTCAGCAGGTCAGGGACAAGCTTTGTGCTTGTATTTACCAGCATGCTTTTTTAATGTACTGGAAGCAAGTCAGTTCATCTTGTTTTCTTCCTATCTTTTTTTCAGAAATAAAGATGTTTCTCACCACTTGTTGGTGTCCAGTTAAAACGTGAACACTGGTGCAAGCGTGGGGGTCTGGCCTGGGGACTTTGGGTCCTAGGGTGGTGTGTAGAGGGGCTCAGGGAGCAAAGCCTCTGTGGCACTGCCTGCCTGCAAGCCCAAAGCCCTCTACATCTGTACTGTGCACTCCCGATGGAGCAAACCCCTGACCCATGAGGAAGCTCCCGCTGGCCCTTTGATGTCTCCGCGGTTTTTTCCACTGTGTCAGTGTCGCATCGCTTCCCATCCCTGGGGTGCGGCCGAAAGTGTGGGCAGAGCCGCGTCCTCTCGTTTGCCTCGGGGCTGCACCCAGGCGGCCTCCCCCGCTGTCCTGCGTGGCGAGAAGCCGCCGCCTCCCCTCGGGTGGAGCCCCTCGTCTCGGCCCGCCGGGTGTGCTCGGTTCCCCGGTGCCTGTGCGGGGGGGCAGGGACCAGGCACCCTGCGGGGCCCGTATCTCTGCCGCCAAGGACAAGGGCAGCGCTGGAGCCTTGCGGCGGGGACACCACGGCCGCGGCCTGGGCTCCTCCTCGGGGCTGCCGGGGGTTCCCGCAGTTCGGTGTCGGTGCGCTCTGTGCTCTCCGGGACAGGCCGCCCACCCAGCCAGGGCCACGGGGCACCGGGGAAAGGGCCCGCGGGGCTGGAGCCGCAGCTCTGCCGGGGGTGATGGGGCGGGAAGGGGCTGGGGGCAGCGGGCACCGCCTCCCGCACGGGCCGCCCCGTCGGTGCCGCAGGTGCGGCCGCCGCGGCTCCTTTAAGGCACCGGCACCGCCCTCCCCTCCCGGCTCCCCCTCCCGCTGCCGGGAGGCGCCGGTCGGAGCCGCTGCAGGTACCGGGAGGAGCGGGGGGTCGGGCGGCGCTGCCCCGGCGGGGTACCGGGGGATCCCCCGGCTGCTGGGGAGTCGGGGGAGCCAGAGGTCCCTCTGTGGTCCGGGGGTCGAGCCGCGGTGTCCCGGGGCAGTTCCCAGTCCCGGTGGCCGCGCTGGGAACGCGGTGCTCCCTCCCGGACCCCCTTTCCCCGACAGAGGAGTCTGGGGTCGGTCCCGCCGCCCCCTCCTCCCCGAGGGACGCGGGAGCGCGGCTGCGGGGACGGGAAGGTCCCTCCCGCCGGTTCCGCCGATCCGGGCGGGAGCGGGGAGCGGCTGCAGCCCCCGAGCGAGCGCTCCGGCTCCGTCCCGGTGCCGCCGCTGCAGCCGGATCCTGTCCCTGCAGCCGGATCCTGTCCCTGCCGCCGGTCCTGGTGCGCGCCCGCTCCCGGCGGCTCCTCCGGCGGCTCCCGGGCAGCTCCGAGCCCCGGCGCGCTCGAGGGAGGGAGGGGCAGCCCGGGGCGGCTCCTTCCTGCCGGGGCTGCCGCGGGTGCTGCGCGTCAGCGCGGTCCCGCGGAGCCGGCTGAGGTCACCGGGGCTGGCAGGCGGCCCGAGCCCGGCCCGGGGCAGGGCGGTGCGGCGGCGGGCGGGCCGGTGTCCCGGGTGCCCCGTCCAGCCCCGGCAGCGGGCACGGGGCGCCTCAGCAGCTGGCACGTCCCTAGCTGGCAGCCGGTGAGCGCCAGGCAGCCCGGGTGGAGCGATGTCGGAGGCTGTGGACCTGTCCTTCCTGTCGGACGTGGAGCGAGATCTGATCCTGCAGGTCCTGCAGCGCGACGAGGAGCTCCGCAAGGCAGAGGAGAGGAGGATCAGGTGCGAACGCGGCTGGAATTGCTTCCCCGCTTTGTCTGGAAGCGGGTGGATAAGTGACAGTGTGGGTGACGGGTGTCCCCGGGTCCCTCTGACCGCTCCTGGTGTGGCTCTGACAGGCGCCTGAAGAATGAGCTGCTGGAGATCCGGCGCAGGGGAGCCAAGCGGGGCAGCCAGCGCTACAGCGAGCGGACCTGCGCCCGCTGCCAGCAGAGCCTGGGCCGCCTCAGCCCCAAGGCCAACACCTGCCGGGGCTGCAACCACTTGGTGTGTCGGGACTGCCGCTCCTACAGCCCCAGCGGCTCCTGGCGCTGCAAAGTCTGCTCCAAGGAGGCGTGAGTAGCCTGGATGAGTGGCAGGGACATTCTGTACATGCCTCCTGTTCCCTTCTTCCTCCCAGTTGCCTCAGCTTGATGCCCGTAGCAAGCCTTTCCTAGCCTGGCTGATCCTCCCCAGTGCAGGGCACTTGCTCTGCTGTCACTCCTGGAGAGGGTTCCCATGTTTGGCTGATGGAGAAATGGGTCATACCCCACTCTTGTGTCTCATTCATGTGCTGTTCCTTCACCCCCTGAGCTGACTGCAGCATCCCCCTGTGCCTCTTGCACAGCCTGTGTTTCAAGCATCCCACGTTTCCTCCCTTTTGGCCTCCCCATCCTACAAAACTCTGCTTGCTCCCGTGTTTGCTGAGGATGTAGCTGAGCCTGTCAGCTGCCCCGTGAATGCTGGTCCCTGCCCAGTCACCTGCTGACTGTGCCCATTGTGCCTGTGTTCCTGGGTTGTGGCAGCACCCAGGGTGGGTTGGGGCACAGCAGACAGCCCCCCCTGCCCCTGACTGCCCCACCACCCCTGCCCTGCAGGGAGCTGAAGAAGACGACGGGTGACTGGTTCTATGACCAGAGGGTGAACCGCTTCGCCAACCACCTGGGCAGCGACATGGTGCGGCTGTCCCTGCGGCACAGGCCAGCAGGTAGGGTGCCACAGCAGAGCCCTCTCGCCCAGCCCAGCCTTCTGGGGTGCTCCAGCTTTCCCCCGTGCACCTCTGCCCAGCGTGGAGCTGGATGGGAGCGCCTCCTGCTCCAGGCAATGGGTGAGCTTGGAGCAGTGCTCCTCCTGATGCCTCTCTGCTTGCAGCCAACAAAAGAGAGACTGTGGGACAAACCCTGCTCCAGAAAGCCCAGCTCAGCGAGCCTAAAAGCTCCTCTGCAGTCCGGCAGCCGAGCCCCCCTGCACCCCGGGAGGGGTCCAGGTAAGGATCCCTGCTGTTCCCCGTGCTCCAGCAGCGGCTCTCATCTGCTGCAGGTTTGAGAGCAATCTGCTGCCCCATGTGGATCATCGGTGGCACAGGAACTCTCTCAGACCGACCTCCTTGCCAAACAGGACATACCTGTGGTTTTGCTTGTCTGCAGTTTGTTTCCAGATGCCTCAGAGCCTCGGGATGGCAAAAGCGACACAGAGTCCATGGAAAACATGAGCCTGGACAGCTACAGACCTAGTCCTGCTGATGTGGGGGGCAGGTGAGAGGATCCTGGGGGGGGCTGTTCTTGGCAACCCTGGCTGGCAGAGGATGGGACCTTCATCTGAAATGTGTTTTTGTCAGCCTAGTGAGGGGAAGCTGTCTCCCCTTCAGGCTGGCAGAAGCCTGTCCCTGGGCAGGAGGGTCCTCTGCTCCCAGGCTGCTGCAGGCAGCTCAAGTGGCATTTCCTGGCCAGCACTGTCTCTGCCAGCAGTGCTTGTGGCCTGGGACAGAGCTTTCTGTGTCTGCCACAGGAGGAACTCCCTGGAGAGAGCCATCCCTGGAAAACAGGTTGTTGGGCCAGCAGGACCTGCTGCCTCCAGCCTGACCCTCCCTCTGCGCTCCAAGAAGGCGTTCTCTGACGGACGGGTGCGTGACGCTGCTCCGGCAGGCTCAGCCCTGTCCTGGGGCCTGGGGCTGGGCACACACAGGGCTCCCAGCCCCGCCCTGCTCTGAGGGGACTCTTCCTGCCCAGGATGCCACCGTGGGGACCCGCAGCAGCACCTTGGCGGACGAGCATGAAACGATATTCAAGAAGAACCCCCGGCGGGTGGTGAGGCCTGCGGGTGAGAGATGCGCGGGTGCTGACACGGCCAGGGTGGGCAGCTCCTGCTCCCTGGGCTGGGAAGGGCTTTCAGTGCAGCTGGGAGAGCCTGGGGCAGCCCCCTGGGCTCTGCTCATCCTGCTCTGTGCCACTGTTCACCCCCTCTCGTGCAGACTACACCAAGTCCGTGATCGACCTGCGCCCCGAGGACCTGGTGGGGGAAGGTGGCTCTCTGGGGGACAGGAGCAAGTCAGTGCCTGGCCTCAACACGGAGCTGGTGAGACCCGAGTGCCGCGGGATGGCAGCCAGCTGGAGGAGCCGGGTGTCAGCTGGCTGTGCCCCTCACTGGTGGCTCGTCCCTGTCCTTGCAGGAGGAGGAGGAGGAGGACATCGATAACCTGGTGGAGATCCACCGGCAGCGCGTGGCCCGGGGCAGCATGCGCAGCGGCACCTCCTCGGTGAGCATGGCCCTGCTCTGCTCTGCTCAGGGTGGAGGGATGGAGAGAGGCAGTGCCAGAGGCTTGGGTTGGGAATGAGGCAGGGCAGGCAGCTCCTGGAGGGAAGGGGAAAGGGCCTTGTGTGGGGGGCTTCTTCCCCTAGAATGGAATCAAAATGCAGAGACTCAGCTCTCTTCCAGGCAGCGTTGTGTGGCCACCCCAGCCACAGGGAGGTGAGGGGGGCTCTGCAGAGGAGGCACAGGGAGTAACCTTGCTGAGGGTGAGGAGGGCCTGTCAGGTGATGCTGTGCCAGCCCAGCCCTGCCTTGTCCTGCAGAGCACACTGGGGAGCATGGTCAGCATTTACAGCGAGGCCGGCGACTTCGGCAGCGTGGCTGTCACCGGGGGCATCTCCTTCTCCCTGAGCTACGAGGAGAGGACACAGACCTTGTTCATCCACGTGAAGGAGTGTCGCCAGCTGGCCTTTGGGGACGAGGGCAGGAGGCGCTCCAACCCGTGAGAGCCAGGGGGGCGATGGCTGCTGCCACCACTGGTGGTGCCCGGCTGGGTGGTGGGTGCCCGCCAGAGATGGGAGCTGTAAGTGGGAGGGTCCTGGTGAGGCAGGAGGTCTGGGGCTGCCCTGGGGAGCTGGGAGGATGAATTGTGGGGGCCTTGCTGAAGGGCTGCCTGTTCTCCCCTCAGCTATGTGAAGACCTACCTGCTGCCCGACAAATCCCGGCAAGGGAAGCGCAAGACGACCATCAAACGCAACACCATCAACCCCCTGTACAACGAGCTGCTGAAGGTGAGAGGGGCTGGGCTGGGCTGGAGCTGCTCAGGGATGCTGCTGGAACAAGCAAGGGGAGGGGTGAGCTCCTAACCCTGCAGTGGGTCTCTGCAGAGGAGCCGTGTCCAGAGACTGCACCCTGAAAACTGCAAAATGCCTGCACTCCCAGCTGTGCCCTGGCTGTGCTGCCAGCCCCCAGTGCCACGGTGGGTGGAGGCACAGCTGCAGGTGTGACTGTGTCACAGGACACGTCCCTGGTTCCTGCGGCATTCCGCAGAGCAGAGGCATCCTGCTTACCCTGAGTATTTCCTTCCAAGGGCTTCCTGGCCCCTGGAGCCATGTTACAGTGGCAGGAGGGAGGGCAGCACCACAGGGACAGAGATAAACTCTGGGCCCCAGGGCAGAGCACCTTGGCAGTGCCCTTCACCATCTCTGCTGTCTGCCTGTCCCTGAGTCGGGCAGTGCAGCTCTGAGGCCAGGCACTCTTGCACAGTAGGAAGTGAGAGCTGTGGTTTGGATTTCAGGCTCCCACAGCCAGGTTTGCTGAGGTCTTGTGCTCTGACCACTGAGGCTCTGTGGTCTGGCAGAGCTCTGCTGGTGGTGGCATGGCTGGGTGCTGTGAGTCCTGGCTCCAAGGGCTGGGAGAGCACAGGCTCCTGCACCTCTGCCCTGGGACTCTGAATTTTGGCAGGCATGAAAGGAAAGAGGAACAGGCTCTCTGTGCATCCATTGCTGCTCAGTCTCCTCTCATGCTCCTGAGCTGATGGAGTTTGCCAGGCCTGCCCTGCCCCTGTGCTGCCTGCTCACCAGGTTCTCTCTCTCTCTCTCTCTCTCCCCAGTATGAGATTAGCAGGTCCCTGCTGCTGGCGAGGACGCTGCAGTTCTCGGTGTGGCACCACGACCGCTTCGGCCGCAACACCTTCCTGGGGGAGGCAGAGGTGCCTCTGGGGGCCTGGAACTTGGAGAGCCAGCTGGAGGAGTTCCTGCCCCTGCACGGCAAGGTGTGCCCCTGCTGCCCACAGCCCCCTTGCCTGCTCCTGCTGGGGGTACAGCCCTGGGTGGGCAGAGGGCTGTGGAGACCTCAGCCGAGCATTGCCAAAGGCTTGTGCCAAATCCAATATTTGGAGGTATGAAAACCCCAGATGCAGACAGCAGTGCTGTTGTAGTAAAAAAGAACAGATCTTCTGCCTTGAGCCTGGCTTCCCTCTCCTTGTCAGGTGATTGGGCCAAAATAACATCCCAGAGGAGCTGGGCGGCACTGGTCACGCTGGGGAGAGTTGGCAGGCAGTTGTGCCAGCTCAGCCACAGCTAGGAGAGGCCAAGTCCTCTGTCCCGGCCTGGGGAGGTGCTGCACACCAGGCTGTCACTGTGTGTGCCATGGCTCCTCTGCAGGGGTTGGTAATTCTCACCTCTTGGCAGATTGGGGCAGATGCTGCTGGTCTCCACCAGTACAAGGGGGAGCTGGTTGTCTCCATGAAGTACATCCCATCTGCCAAGCATCCTGGGGCTGGGAATGGCAGGAAAGGTGAGTGCTGAAGCTCTGGGATCAGTGTGGGGCCTGCTCCTGGCCATGCAGGCTGGCTCTGGATGGGGTTTTTGG
Organism: Chlorospingus semifuscus; assembly: GCA_035048045.1. NCBI lineage: Eukaryota > Metazoa > Chordata > Aves > Passeriformes > Passerellidae > Chlorospingus > Chlorospingus semifuscus. The sequence goes on from JAWWMS010000248.1 coordinate 753,697, forward strand.
GTGGTGTCACTGCAGCCTTCTCTGCCAAGCTGCTCTGGCTGTCCTCAGGCTGCCTGAACCATCTCAGTACTTCCCTGGGGCTGGACCATCGGCCCTACATGAGGCAATTTTGTCTGCCTTTGCAGGGCAGGGCCAATACAGGAGAAGGCAAGAGGAGATGCCAGTCTCTGCACCTCCCTCTGGGATGAAGGGTGCTCAACAGGAACTTTCCAGAAGTTTGCAGTGCTAGAAATTAAATCGGATTAATTTCTACTGTGTTGTGTTTTTCCTAGGCAAAACAGGGGAAGGTGGTGAGCTCCAGGTGTGGATCAAAGAAGCCAAGAACCTGACAGCAGCCAAGTCTGGAGGGACCTCAGACAGCTTTGTCAAGGGGTGAGTGAGGGTCCTGGGGTGAGGGGGGCACTGTCCTCCCTGTCTGTGTTCCCAAAGCTGCTGGGGGCCCTGGAGGAGCCAGGGTGCCGTGGTCCTTCTTGCTGAGCCCTGCCAGGACAGGCAGGAGGGGGGCTCCAGGCCAGGTCCTGGGGTGCTGGGGTGCCCCAGCCCCCAGAGCAGGAGGCAGGTGCCCGTGTGCTGCTAACCCAAGGGCCGCTCCCCCAGCTACCTCCTGCCACACAAGAACAAAGCCTCCAAGAGGAAGACGCCCGTGGTGAAGAAGACCCTGAACCCTCACTACAACCACACCTTTGTCTACAACGGCATCAAGGCCGAGGAGCTGCAGCACCTGTGCCTGGAGCTGACGGTCTGGGACCGGGAGCCGCTGTCCAGCAACGACTTCCTGGGGGGAGTGCGCCTGGGGGCGGGCACTGGTGAGAGCTGCACCCCTCACAGCCCGGGCACAGCCTGGGGAGGGTGGGCACTGGTGAGAGCTGCACCCCTCATACCCTGTGGGAGTGC
>JAWWMS010000248.1:763199-818771 GCA_035048045.1 Chlorospingus semifuscus
CCTTCCCTTCCCTTCCCTTCCCCTGGTTTAGTTCCCTGTGATTGCTGCCTTGAGCCATCCCATGGTGGCACCTTTGGCTGTCCCTCCCTCCTGCCCTCTCCTCCTCCTCCTCTCCTGCAGGATTTGTGCCCCAGCCTCGGGGCAGGTGACATCTCACAGAGCTCAGAGCCCTCAGCCACCTCCTGCCCTGTGTCCTCCAACATTTCCAGCACCCTCCTCATCCTCTGCCACTACCATGAGCCATCCATGGAATCCCAGAGATCTCCTTTTGCCATGGAAAGGGCTGATTTACAGCTTCTCCTACCAAAGGAGAATTTTTGTCCTCTCACACATCTTTCCTTTACCAGCACTGTTTTATTTGCTGTTTTGTCACATGGTTGCTCAACATCCTGAGCACAGTCCCTGTTTGTCTGTAACTCGTTAGATTTTCCTGCTGGGGTTAAGGCAGCTTTGACACATTTTACTGCACTTTTTACTTCCTTTTTCACTTTGCTGTTGAAAATGAGCCTCAGCCCCAGCTCATGGGGTGTAACTGCACACACAGAGCACCCTGGCACTGCTGGACTCTGTTCCTCAGACCTCAATAATTAAAAACAACCTCCAGAGAGTGACCCAAATATGAGCCCACAATATCCAACACAAAAATAAAAAGCTAAAATCTTGTCAGAGATGTTTTGATAAACATCATGACCGAAAATAAGCTGGATCCATCACGGCAGTGCCTGGTTCATGCTGCCAGTTAAGTCAGGGCAGAGGAGCTGCAGCCTTTGGGGTGATAAACTCTGAGAATTTGATCGAAACCATCTATACCATCTACCAAATATCTGATTTAGAAAAAAGGTTTGGTTATGTAAAACCATGAAAACAAAATAATAGAGAAAAAATATAGTAATGTCATTGCCTCAGAGGGCAGCTCACTTTTTCCTCACAGTCACAAATTTGGTTTTCCCTCAATCAAGGAGAAAAACAGGGCCTGAGAAATGTCCCAGCAGGCAGCAATGCAGGGCAGGCTGTGCTCAGCCACCTCCACCACGGCAAACCCTTGGAGGTGGGGGCAAAGGAGGAGCTGTGGCTTTGGAGCATCCCCAGGGATGCAGCAGTGCCTGTGATCCCTGAGCAGCACCCCGTGGCTTTGGAGCATCCTCCAAGGATGCAGCAGTGCCTGTGACCCCTGAGCAGCACCCCATGGCTTTGGAGCATCCTGCAGGGATGCAGCAGTGCCTGTGACCCCTGAGCAGCATCCTGTGGCTTTGGAGCATCCCCAGGGATGCAGCAGTGCCTGTGACCCCTGAGCAGCATCCTGTGGCTTTGGAGCATCCTGCAGGGATGCAGCAGTGCCTGTGACCCCTGAGCAGCACGGGAGCTGAGGGAGCTGAGGGAAGGCAGCTCACAGAAGGATCTGATAAGCACAGAGCCCTTCCTGTGCCCCCGGGCTGCTCACGGGAGGGAGCAGCAGCAGCAGCAGCAGCAGCTCTGCTCACCACGGAAGTGTCGTGTGTGAAAGTCTGATCCTCCCGCCTGTTTGGGGTTTTTTAGTCATGAGATGAGAAGGCAAAGCTGTAACTGCTTCCAGCTTCAGGCTGGGTGATGACACACACTGGTAAGGGAAGTGTGGTCTGAAGTGGGGCTTCTACATCACTCTTATTTTTATTAAAAAATTAAGGATTAATTAGTGTAAAGGGCTGAGAACATGAGATGACAGAAGCTACGACCACCAAGGGCAGAGAATCCAGAGTGAATTATTTATCACCAAGTGAGCACTGAGATCATCACCCACAGAACCAAACAGCCTCCACAGCCCTTCCCTCCCAAGGGATTTTGGGGCATCAGGTGGAAGGTGTGGGTTTGTCCATGGAACCATGGAATGGCTTGGGTGGGAAGGGACCTTCAAGGTGATTTCATTCCACCCCCTGCATGGGCAGGGACACCTTCCACTGTCCCAGGCTGCTCCAAGCCCTGTCCAACCTGGCCTTGGACACTTCCAGGGATCCAGGGGCAGCCACAGCATCTCTGGGCACCCTGTTCCAGGGCCTGCCCACCCTCACAGGGCAGAATTCCTTCCTAATATCCCATCTAAACCTCCTCCATCCATGGATCCATTCCTGATGAATCCCACATGCTGACACTCTCATTCCAGAATAAAAGCACTGGGTTCCACACCAGCAAGGGATTAGGTTTGTGGGAAGGAAGTTCCTTGTTCCAGAATCAGGTGTCCACCCATGGATTTAGCCCACAACAGCTCCAAACATCAACAAGCCCTAAAATGGAACAGCTCAGGAGAGCCCAAACATTTCTGCAAGACACAAACCACCATCCACAGTGAGAATGAATCTGCAGACAGGAAATCCACTCTCACATCTGTTAAGGTGGAATTCAGGGCTGTCACAGCACAAAAAGAGAGAAAAGACATTCAAGTAAACAGAATAGTTAAACTATAAGAAATAATTTCCTTGGGAGGTGGAGTGGGAGGTGGAGAACCTCTAATTACTCTCAAGACAGGAAATACACCCATCCTATTGCCTAGGTAATATCACAAATATATACTCATAATGAAGAAATAATGTTAATGCAATAATGTTACTGTAATTATCCATATTGTAATTATTTTGGTGGCAGCCTGGAAGCTTCAATCAGTGCTGGCATTTGGGCTCTGTGCCACAGCTGGCAGCAGAGCCATCCCCCACCCGGCCTGGAATTAGGACAGGCAAAGCAGCTTTAATCCTTCCAAGCCTGACCTCGAGCTCAGCCCTGCCAGGGGGGAGATTCAGCCACAAACTGGAGGTTTTGGGGGCTGCACCCCCTTTGTCTGGTCCTACACAGCTCTGCTGTGACCCCACCTGCAGTGCTGTGGATCAGAAGGACGTGGAGCTGTTGGAATGAGCCCAGAGGAGGCCAGGCTGTTAAGGGGCTGCAGCTCCTCTCCTGTGCAGACAGGCTGGGAGAGATGGGGATGCTCTGCCTGGAGAAGGTTCTGGAAGAAGAGACCTTCCAGTGTCTGAAGGGACTGCAAGGAGGCTGGAGAGGGAATGTTCATCAGGAAGTACAGTGACAGGACAAGGGGGATTGGGTTCACACTGAAAGATGGGAAATTTGGATATGCAGAAGGAATTCTCCCCTGGCACAGGGTGCCCAGAGAAGCTGTGGCTGCTCCTGGATCCCTGGAAGTGTCCAAGGCCAGGCTGAATGGGGCTTGGAGCAGCCTGGGGTAGTGGAAGGAGTCCCTGCCCATGGGAGGGGATGGAATGGGATGAGTTTTAAGGTCCCTTCCAGCCCAAACATCCTGAGATTCTGGGACATGGGCTCTCTTCAGATCCAGGGTGCTCAGTGCTGAGATGTCAGCTCACTCCAGACTCTGTTGAGCACAGCTGGATTTTGGGGAGATTTCCAAGTCCTCAGGAGCCAGCCCAGAATTGCTGGAGTCCCATCAGGCAGAATCCCTCAGCCCTGCACAGACCTGGAGTGCTGCTGGGGTGGGAGGTGACAGCTCCACAGCGCTGCTCTGCAGCAGGCCCTGCACTGAGCTGAGCTTATCATCAGAAAAGCCTGGTTTAGACAAGCAGTTTATCAAGTCTGAGGTGCTAAAGCTCCTTTTCATACCAGCCTGAGGCCTCAAGGTGTCTTTCAAAGGTCTCCACACTACCCCTATTTTTTTTTTTCTCCAGATCTTCATCTCAAGATATTTATATATGCAAAGAAGTTCAATTTTTATAGATTTTTATGTAGAGTAAGCCTGGAGAAGAATGAAGTTCTAATTTAGACCATTGCATACTCTAATGGAAGAGTGTGTCACCACAGCCACCCACACCTCAGCAGTCACACAGAGCAGCAGGTTCTGCAAAGGGCAGCAGCATCTCATCTGAGAACCAAAATCAACTGTGTTCTTAATAATTGTTTCTCACATCTGATTAAAAAACCCCCAAATGAACTCACATGTAATGCTGGAAGAGGGAATATCCAAAGTGTTGCATTGCCAGCTTCATGTTGAAAAAGGTATTTAAAATTTACATTGAATTTTGAATTTATTTAGTCAGAAAATGAATCTGCCAGCTCCCCCAAGGAAGCTGCCCAAAGTCCCTGCAGAGATCTTGCTGATTGTCCCCTGCCCACAGGATGCTTTTGCAGTAAACACAGATGTAAATGAAGCTCTTACAGTAATTGAGTTTGCATTTGCATCCCAGCAGTGTCACCCCCTCAGTCCCCACACCCATGTCTGTAGTACAGTTCTGCTCAGATATTAACAGGGCTTTACACAGGTTAGTTCTGGTATAAAAATCTTCCTTACTATAGATAAAAATGAAGCAAAGACACTTCCACCAGCTGGATGAAGCTTTGATCACACCAGTTTTAGGGTTTTTTTAGTGGAATAGCAGAAAAACCATGTGTTGGGTGAATACACTGAGTTTTTACCAGTTACACACAGTTTACACCCAAGTGTTTGCTGCCTGTGCCATCTACTGGTGCAAAGGACTCCTCCAACTCGTGCTCCTTCCTGCTGCTATAGCCCAGCTGAACACAAGAGCTGTTCAAAGCCAAACACAGCATTAGAAGATCCCAGGAAAACCTTCAAATTCCAGTATTTTGGCTTGGGCACCCAGCCCCAGCCTAAAACACTTAGGGATAGATCACAAGGCCAGCAGAGCACATGTGGGGCCAAACCCAGCTCACCTCAGAGCAGGTGAGAACAATCTGTCCCTGGCTCCCTGCCTGGAACATCCAATAACATCTTGAAGAACTGCCTTCACTTTGTTCCAAAGGTACAGAAAGTGTTCCAGCCCACGTGGAAGCAGCTCCAGCATTCCTGCCTGGAGGTGCATCCACTGCATGGACACTCTGAGCTGGGGAAAGAACAATTCCTGGGTTTTATTTTCCATAAAACCAGACCTCACGGCTACAAGCAGGCGCTTCTCACTCTCTACAACCAACACAGCTTCAAGTCCTTCAACTCAAGGCTTTAGAAGATCCCATCCTGGTTATCCCCTCAGCCAATCCAGAGGAGCAGGAAACCACCTCTTGTCCAAGGACACAAAGTCTGGAGGAAAAGCTCCCCAGGGCAGCTGCTTGTCCCAGTAACAGCTGTGAGTGAGGGGAACCTGGCTCACAGTGACAGGAATCTCAGCTTTCTACAGCATTTCATTTCACTACATACTTCAGTTCACTGAAATACTCTCCTACACACCCTATTTTAGAGCCAAAGCTCTGGTTTTGGGACACATCCTTGGGGGAAAAGCTGTGTTAGTTTCTGTGCTAAAATTCCTGTGTTCCCCTTTCTCCTGCAAGCAATGACAAAGCAGCAACTCCTACAGACACCTGTCCCTCCCCTGTTCTCTGTGCAGAAATCCTGTTTTCCTTCCAGCTGCACAATCCCAGGCACTCTCCAGGAAAGCCACAAGGGGTTCAGGAACACTTTAGCTCTGAGCCCCAGCACTTCCAGGGCAGGACTCTCCTGTCTGAGCTTCCAGCAAAGCTCAGGGTCAGAGCTGAGGGTTCATTAACCTCTGTACAGCCCCTCATTAACACCCAGGAACACTTGGGACAGGCAAACCTTCAATCACAGCCTCATCACCAGCAATATTCAAATGAATTGTAAATACACCCTGTCCTTGCAGTGAACACCCCCAGAGCTGCCTCTGGGGATCCTGTTTGGAGAGCTGGTCTGTTCTTCCCTCTGTTCCTCGAGCTTGGCTGGCACCACAAAGCATTTCCACAGCAGCAGAAGAGGAAATTCAGCTTCACAAGCTCAGAAAGAAGTAAGAGAGGTAAGAGAAGAGCAATGCACACTGCCCCAGGCCCACAGCATCACCCCCTCCCCTCTGAGCACCAAACACAACACAAACACCAAAGTTTTAGAGAAACATTTATTATAGGGTTGCAGAATTTATGCCAATATAAAGTCCCTTAATAAAACTCTCAAGTTTATCAACTGCAGGACACTAACTCTTCATTCTTTTTAGACTGCAGCTTTCCAAAAAAAGGGAACAATGCTCTGACTGCAGCAGTAATGCTACTTGCTCATAAAAAGTTGATCTAAAAAGTTTTATATAAGCCCAAGTAGTTTAAGTTTACAACTACAGTCACGTTCACAAGTGAGCTATACCAGAACAGACCCTGGATAGGAAGTTACAGGATAAACCAAGTCATAACCAAAAATACTGACAAGCTTTAAGAGCAACTCTATCAGAATCTAACAACTAAATGCCACAAAACCAAACTAAGGGAAAAGAACTCAACAAAAGCTCAGGGAAGGTTCCAAATATACATACGAATTCAATACAGTAATTGCACAAAAAGAAACAGGGTAGTGTTAAAGGTTTCTGATCACTGAGCTTGGATTTTACATGCTGCACACATGGTCGTTAAAATAAACCTTTAATGAGCCAGATCAGGAAGGTTTTTGAGCCAGGATACGGAGTGCAGAGCTATTCTACAGAACTACACAAGATGTGCAAACCACAGATTATTAATATTAATCATTCTGTGAAAGTTAAGGTGAACATAACTGGTTCCAGCCAAGGAACTGGTTAACATTTTTATATATATATATATTTTTCTGCCATTCCCAGATTACACTAAATCAAACACATTCAACAGATAAACTGATATTAGCCTTCTAAAAAACCTTACTCAAATTTAAGTTTTACATGAGACAACTAAAAAGTTATACCAAGGATCAACAAAAGCTGAAATGGTGACTTTGTCTTCTGAAATACAAGCAATACACAGAAAATGCATAAGGCTTTTGATTATCACTGCACGGTTTAACTGCAGAAGTCGATGTCTAATGCTGACTTCTCCAAGAAGGTGTGACCTGGTCACCTCCCATCTGTCACCTTTCACTGCTGACAGATCTTTGTCTCAACCACGAAGGAGTTTTCAAAGTGTCTGATTGAGTGACAGTTCTCCGCTGCCCGTTTCTGCACACCTGGGGACGAGACAGGACAAGAGGCTCAGTGAGTGAAGGGATCCCCAGCCCAGAGCAAGCACTGCCAGCCTCCCACCACTGCAAGACACAACAATCATTCAGTGCACTGAGTTTCTCCAGCCAGGAATTCCACCAGAGCCTGCTATGGGGCTGTTTTCCACCCCAAATCCCTCACCCAGTGTGCATTTGCACAGGGAGTGCTTTGCAGAGCACTTCACCTCGGGAGGATTTACCTCACTCTGGTTCTTCCTAACACTATTAAAGTGATTTTCTCTATTTTGGGACCTGCCAGCACTGGGTCTGACCCAGGCAGTTTACCTGTATCAGCTGTGGCTCAGTAAGAGACAGGAGCACAGCAATCCTGCCATCAAAGAGCTGCTCTCCTCAATCACTTCCACTTGCAATAATTCAGAAGGATTTAATTTGTTTAATAAGCAGAGAATTGTTCAGATGAAGCAAGAGAAGCATCAGCTCTTAACCCAACCCCAGCAGGGCACTGCTTTGGTTTATAAACACCTGAAATCCAGGCTGTCCTTCAATCCCAAGGCATCAGGATGGAGGTGAAGTTTCCAGAGCCCACCTCACAGCCTGACCTGGGTTTCTCCCACACCTCTAAGTTACAACTCCAGGGAATCGACACAGCACCTGAGGTCAGTGTGATCTAAGAGAACACACAAACTCCACAAGAGCTGAGAGCCAAGGCAGCACTAGCTAAATGACAATAAATGAAAAGATTTTTCAGGGAAGTTCCAGGAGTTCATCCATTGCAGTCTCATTTCTGTGACACGGCTCGTACACTGTGTGCTAGAAATGAGATGGGGAAGGCAAGGCAAGACTTGTCCCTGAACAATTTTCTCCTCAGTTGGATCAGATTTCCCACCCTCTCCCCTCCACAGGCAAACAAGGAGAGTTACAGCACAGCAGCTGTACCAGGAAACGTTTTCCATTTACCAGAATCCTTTTGTACAAGTTCTCTGCAGGAATCTTTTACTCTGCAGCAAAGATGTCAACAACATGTTAGAGCAGGATGATTTCAGGGAACATCATAAACACTCTTCACAGAGCTGTCTATAGACTCAGCAGCTGTCAATTTAGCCTTGCTCCCAAAATCATTCTCACAACAGCAGTCACACGCCTCTGCCTCCCATGAGGGCAGGGTGTTTAGTGCTCCTTCATGTGCCCTGCACAGAAGCCCTCTGCTGCTCCCTCAGAGGGAGCCTTGCTTCCATCCACAACAGGATGTTGTGTGCAGCAAGCAGCAGATGCAGCTCCCAATGCTGCAACTGGGCTGAAGAAACTCTTGCCTAAGAGCTTGGCAGCCAAACCACAGCACAGAGTCCTGACAAACCAAACATTTGCATTCTGAAAGGCTCTAACTGACAAAGGGTTAGCTCACTGTGTTTGGTGGGAGCAGCAAATATGAAATGCTCTGAGCTACACTGAAATAAAATTCATGATGTCAGATTTCTGCCCCCCAGGCCTTGTCCCAGCAGCCAGAGCAGACACCTCAGCTCAGTGCCTGGCAGGGGGTGGCAGGAGCACACAGGCAATAAAGAACCAGAGCTCAGCAGTTCCTCTGGAGTCTTCTTCCTCTTTCAGAGGGGAAGTCTGGCATGCCCGGAGTTCACTGTTCAATTACTTTTTTTTCAGAGCAAGTAAAGCAGAAGAAAATGTTTTTATTTGGTGCTCCTGTAACCCAGTTTTAGATAGGGCAAGGACAGAATAAGCTGTGCCTACAGAGACTCACATTATCTAATGGATTATATGAATTTTAGGGTCAAACCAACTTATAACTTCAACCAAAAATTAGAACAGAAACAGACTTAAATTTGGTTTGGGCACGTAACCTGTAATTGTGTAACTGAAACTTTCTCAGCATGTTCAAATGACAGTTCACATTCAGACAGGAAGGGAAGGGAAATACCCAGCAGGGCCAGGAGTAGCCTCAGCTTCTGCTGAACACTGAGACTCCCCAGATTAAAAACTCCCCAGGTTTAGGTATTTATCCCTTCCCTAGCTAACAATACCTTTGCTTTTTCCTGAGGGGAACTTACCCACGGTTTGGTCTCTGCGCTGAAGCCTGAAGGTCTCTTTGCCCACACAGAGCTGGTAGATGAAGATGCCCAGGTCAGACACGTTATCGATCTCCTCGGTCACCACCATCTCCTCACGCACCAGGTACGTCTGCGGCAGGTAGGAGCCAGTCTGGAAGAGACAAAGCCTGAAGGTACAGACTGCTGCTAACAAGGGACAAACCACACACTTCACTCTCTGCTTTGGAAGGGATTCAAGCAGCACAGTTTTAATACCAAGATACACTGAGCTCAACCAGGGAAGTTAAAAACTGACAGAGGCCATTTCCAACAGCTGCGGTCACATTCGAACAAAGCACAATTAACCTCAACTCTGCAAGCCTCATGTGAAGCAAATGTAAATAGAACCTGGTCAGGTTTATCTGTACACAAAGTTTGCAGCTAAAAGAGAAGCAAAATATTGTGAAAGACTCCAGGTTTGAGGCAATGTAATTCTGATATAAAAAATGCAAGGCAACCTACAAAAGGCTTCACCAGATGCTCCCAGCACTACTGGAACAGCTTCCTACACCCCAACTCCTAAAAACAGTGGCAGGGACATACACTTAAAACTCATCTTCATGGAGCTATAAAAAATAATGCAACAAGAAAACTAGACCAGTGGCTTCTAGAACCAGGTGTAAGAGAGCCAATGATTTTTTTTTTATTTTTAAAGTCCATTTGATGCATGATAGCCAAGTATTGCATTGAACTGGGAAGCAGCAGCCAGCTCTATCAACTTGACCCATAAATCATCTTGGAAGAACACCAGTTTTAGTCACTGAAGAGTCAAATGCTTGTGGTGATCTCATAACTGCAGTGCCAACAACTGGGGAACAAGTTCACATTGTTCTTTTCAGCAAAACCCTCACGGGACGAGCGAGCTTGCCCAGAGTAACTCTCAGGTTTAGGCTTTCAATCATATTTGGAGCTTTATCAAATTCCTTTCTAACAGCTAAATTTAACCTTATCTGCTGGTTGCTTTCAGCTCTCATAAAGCCAGGTATTAATAAGAGCATTAGGCATGAATCTACTCAACATAATATACACTGACAGCTGGCCTTAACTTCAGTGCAGTGACTGAGCCGGGGGATTAGGGACTTTGATGGAGGGAGGACTGTTCTAGCAAGGGCCTGGAGTTCAGGAGCAGCACCCAGCACTCTCAGCAAAGGCAGGCTGTCAGCAGAACCCAGCAGCAAAGCTCCCACATACCGCCAGCTTGGCAAAGAGATCCATCAGATTCCTTGGAGGCATGACTATGGAAGTGTTCAGCGGGATCACGTAGCAGTTCCCCAGCTGCAGGTCGAGATACGCTGTCAAAAGCTGTTTTAAAAACAAGTTTTTAATTAGTCAGGGGGCCTTTGATTAGGAGAACACAATTCCACCAGGAGCAAGGCAACCTAAAAAAGGTGCAGATCACTCACAGCTACTACAAAAGTGATGCATTCAGGAAGTGCCCAGTGTAAGAACTGAACTGTTACCACTTTGGCAAACCAGCAATAGTTTAAAAAATTTTCCTAGATAATAGAAAGCTGAATATAAAAGCAGCTTCTGCCATAATTGTAAAGGAGTACAGTTTGTACTAACACAGAGGAAGTATTTGGGAGTATGATCTCATAACTGAAAAGGTCTAATTAAGCACAGTGCAAACAAAAGGTATCCAGCTGCTGATAAACAATGATTCCCTTTAAATAGTTCTTCAGGAAAAGTCTTAGTCCCTACAAAAATCTCATCAGCATTGCCACTGAGCACAAGAACTGTAGTAACTAGAATTATCTGTTTATTCTATCTGCATTGCCAAGGCTGGATTTACAACCAACCTCCGAGAGCTTTTACAGCTGACTGGGGATAATGTTAACACTATCAACACAACTTTGATAGAAAAATCAAATGAAAGCCACCCTCTCCTCTTTGCCTTACAGAAACTCCATTCACTACCACAGCACTGTTAGGTTACAGGTTTCAGCTGCCTGAAGTGATTTTTCAATGCCCTTCTCCAAGGCTGACACCTGTTTGCAATTCTACATTTTGCTGTGATGCTGTGCTGAGTCCTCAGTCCCTTAACTCATGATGTTCTCCATTGCCATGGGATTCTTTATCCAACAGCAAGTGGCACTTTCAGATATCCCATGGGCAACAACAGAGCTGCACAGCACTGAGATGCATTTTCTGGGAAACAACTCAGAGCTCCTACCCACAGTGACTGTGCCACCCGTGCAGAGTTAATCCCTCTGCTCCAGAGGTCACAGGGTCACAGCTCTGCCACGCTTAAACCCAAGGAGCAGCCTGTGCTGCCAGCGAGCTCTGCAGCCCCGAGCCGATCCTGGAGCCGATCCCGGAGCCGCGGGTGCCCCCGCACTGACCCTGTCGAAGTCGTGCACGATGGCGGCGGGGTCGCTGTCGGAGAACTTGGGCACGGGCACGTCGATGATGGCGATGTTGTCGTCCTCGCGGATGTCGGCCTCCTCGGCGATGGGCAGGAAGTACGGCTCCACCGCGCGCTCCCGCGCCTCGTTCTCAAAGTAGCACATCTCCCCACGGTACACCTTGTGCTGGGACACGAGCAAGGGCAGGGAATCACACAGCAGCTTAAACACCACACAGCCAACATTAACCTGTCTGCTGAGACTGAGCACAGCTCTGTCACACCCGAAGGACACACACTCGGCGTGTCCCCATCATCTTTCTTTCCCCCTCATCTTTCCAGTCTAGTGATAATCCATTTATACTTTTTTTAACCAATGCTGTTTAAATAAAAAGGAACTCTCAGATTACCTTTGGCATGAAGTACTTGTAGATGCAGGCTCCACCCACAACAACCCCTGCCAAGATGAAGGCCAGGCCCAGCAGAGTCAAGAGACATCTTCCAGATGAGTTTTCACCCCTGTGTGTGGCAACTTCTGGGTCCTTTAAATAAAGAAGGGGAGAACTGAGAAAGGGCAGCTGCTCTGAATTTAAAGAAAGTTCTTATCAACTGTTTCACTTTGATCCACTGTCTCCTATTTCTTCTAGGTGTGGGAATTACAGGTCAGCATCATAAAATAAAACACTCACATGAAACATTATGGCATCAGATTAAGATAAGTTTTCAAACAGCACCAAGAGTATTTTCTGAGTTAGAGGATGTTTTCTAGACAAACCTTTGTCCAGAAACTATTTGAGATGCACAAAACTTAAATAACTGTAACAAAAGATCCTGTGCTGCAGCCACACTGTAGTACAAAAAGCAGGATTTGTACATCAAGGTCATTAAAAGCACACAGTGTCTTCAGACCTCTTCCCAAAAGCCTCTTCTCCTCCTCCTCCTCTCGCTGTCACGTGCATTAACATCACTTTTCCTCCCAAAGCTGGATTAGCAGAAGAAGCCAAGATGCAACTTTGTCTCTTGGCTGGGGAACAGACAACTGACACGAGTCACCAGCTTTTGGAACTTTTAATATGCACAAGCAAAGTCCATTATGAAGGAAAACAACTCGTCAGCTTAAACACAGCTTCCAGTTATGCCAAATAAAAACAAGTCCCCGTGGCACATCCTACCTTGCAGCCTCAAAATAACTCTTCTCCTACCCAAATCTCAGGAAGTTTTGTTTCTAACAGCCTGGAACTTCTCTCTTTAGCTCAGCAGCTTGTTTTCCCCCACCCAATGTTCTCTCAAACAAAAGATGACTGCACCCATAGGAAACTACTCTCCCGGTGGTGGGAAGTTGTGCAATCCTCACTGCAAAGGCAGAGGTGGTGTATGAAAGGAAAATTTAACCTTCCAGAGCTGCTGCAGCACCTTCCCAGACTTCCAGCTGCAAGCCAAGTGAAGAGAACAGCAGAAGTGCTGTCAAATAGCAAACAATCAGAAGAGACATTCCCTCCTGGAACCACACACTGGGCTTGAGTCTTTAAAAGGAAAAAACAAAACACAGAAACAACCACCAAACCCAAAATGTTTAGATAACCCCTATATTTGGTCAAGAATGTCCCTTTAATGATTCCTGACTCCAGGATTTAATAGCTTGCTTTCAAAATCTGCTCTTTGTCCCAGCCAGGAAGGAAGAAAATCGGATTTCACAGTGAAAGATCTTTTCCTTTGAGGTGTTCCCAGAATCAGTGGCTGGGCTGGGCACAGCAGCTTCCATGGCCTTTCTTTATTTGGGTCCTGCAGAACACAACACATTTAGTGACCTGTGTTCCCAACAAGCACCAGCATTATCACCAGGGCTGCAATATTCCCAAGCTCAGCAAGATGCAGCAGCATAAAAGTCAAAGCCATCAGTTATGCAAGTGCTGAAACAAACCCCAAGCTGTTTTGTGAAAGTCAATACTCCCACATTCCGCTCGCGCATCCTCCAAACGCAAAAATGTTGGTTCAGCAGGACACAAGCTGCTACAATTGGCATGTGAAGCATTTGTTAAAAAAGAAACCAACTACAAAAACCAAAGCCAAATCCTGGTTTCAAGTCAGAATGATGCCACATTGCTGTGGCACTGTGTGAAAATCCCTTTTCAGGGTTAAGCAGCTGTAAGATGGAGATTAATTCTGTTCTCTCCACGTTCTCCCACCCTCACCTCCACCTCGGAGCACCTTACTCATCCAGCCTGTCCCTACTTGAACACACCAGTCTGCACCAGTTCTGGCACTGCAGCCATCCCAGCACAGGGGTGATGTCGACATCTAATTAGCTACACTTGCACTACACCTATTTCAAACAAAGCAAAGGCACTTGAGCATATTAAGCAGCAATGTGGGCAGCTGAACCTGAGAGGGAAGAGTTGTCAGAGCTGCTAAGAGAACACAATAGCAAGATTTTGCTCGAGCAGGTTACAAAACCTCTGCACAAAAGTAACAGGCAAAAGTCGTCAGAAACCTACAAAGAAAATGCAGCTCTAAGCTGGAACAAGCAAAGCAAACGAGGGATAAGAGACAAGGAGAAAAATCACTTGTTTTAACCCTGCTGACAGCCTCGAAGAACCTGCAGGGAGAATATCCTGCAAGCTCAAGGGTTTTCTGCAGATACTCCAGGGGACTTTTATTGTGCTGTTTCAGCCAACATTAACCTTTAAGCTTGTTTGCTCTGCACAAATATTCCAGCTAAAGAAGACATTAACAACCACTCCAACAAGTTTGTCTTGGAGTAAAATTATGAACTTGATGTTTATATGCAACTCCAAGCCCTGAAGTCAGAGTGAAGAGTTGTTAAAATCCCATGTATGTGTGTGCACACACACAGAATATTCCAAATTGAGAGGAGCAGCTCTCATGAGAACACAAAAAAGGGGTGTGCTTATTAGAACTATTCCAGTCAGAACTTCCACAGTACAGGGCTAGTAAATATATGTATAACCCGTTGCCTCAGGAGTTTCTTGAGGAGTTTGTCCTCAAGAAACTGGCCAGGCTAATGACATCTTCAAATTTTAAATCCTTTATCTACCTTGTTTTCCCACTTTCTCTTCTTTTGATCCTGTAACTGAATGCTACTGTATTAAATGTGCACGCATCAAACTGACAGCTCAGAAGAATGCACTGAGCAAGAAAATCACTCTGCATCCCTTCCCCTTCCAAAGGAAGGCTATTTCAGGTGAGCCTGTGTAGGCTGGTAGGGAAGCTGCTTTCCTGATTACAGCTTAGAAGGGAAGAAAAAAAAAAAAAAGAAAAAATAGAACTACAGTCCAACTCCACAAGTTTTGTTGTTTCTAAAATTTTCTCACTCTCCTATTGCAAATAAACTCAGCCCATGCCATTTTCCCCGTCTAGAGCCACTGATGTATTTACCTACAGGCTGAGCTTCTCCATCTACCTAAAACGCAGGACACCTTCAGAACAAATTTCCCACAAATTGGGAAAGTTCCACTCGAGCCAGCGACGCGCAGCTCGCTGGGAAGGAAAAGCCAACCACAGGGTGCTCGCCTGGGTTTCTATTTAAAACCCTTTATGGCAGGTTTCTTAATTTAAGCGCGACACCGACGCCTCACCGCAGCTGCCGGGAGGCTCCAAGCGCCGCCGGGAGCGGAGGACGAGCCTCAGCCCGCTTTGTTTGCCTGGGAGGCGCCGGCCGAGCGAGCGCTGCCCGCGCCGGGGGGGCTCTGCCTGCGCTTCCCCGGCCGGCCCAGGGCCGAGCTGGGAGCTTTAAAGCGCCGTCAGGAAACGCGGCGCTGGCACGGGCCCAGCTCGACATAAACACCCGGTGCCGGCGCTGGCCCGGGGGTGTCACGGGACATCGCACCGCGACAGGGCTGCGGAGCGGGACAGCACTGCGGCACCAGGGCCCCGCGGCCGCTCAAGGCTCAGGGGAGTCGGTCCCTCAGCCGCGGGCAGAGCGCGGCGGGGCGGCCGCCACACGAGCGAGAGCCCCGCGGCCGCCGCCGTCTCCCCCGGCCGCGAGAAAATGGCGGCGGCTCCGTCTGCTCGCGCCCCCCCTCACACCGCCCCGCTCCTCCCGCCGCCGCCGCCGGCCGGGACACCCCTGTGCCCGCACCTTGTCGGCCACAAGCGCCTCGGCCGCCTCCTTTTTGGGCTCATCCTTGAGAGCGAAGGGCGAGTTGAAGGCGATCTTCACCATGGCGCCAGCACTGCTGCCGCGTCCCGGAGCGGCAGCGGGGACAGCGCGGAGGATGGGGCGGGGTCTGCGGTGGCCACGCCCCCAGCCCCGCCCTCGGGCACCGCCGGGAGCGCCCCTTGCCGGCCGCACCCTCACACGGCTCCGTTCCCCGTAGCTCCCCTCAGGCGCCGGGAGCGGGTTCCGACATGGAGAGTCGGGATTAGGGAGGCTGGGAAAGGCTTCCGAAACCATGGAGTCCAGCCTGTGACCGATCCCCACCTTGTCCCCAGCCCAGAGCACTGAGTGCCATTTCCAGTCCTTCCTTGAGCCCCCCCCAGGGATGAGGAATCCACCACCTCCTTGGGCAGCCCCTTCCAAGGTACTTCCCATGGAGAAATTCCTGCTGCTCTCCAACCTGAATCTCCCTTGACCCAGCCTGAGACCATTTCCTCTCCTGTCCCTGTTCCCTGGGAGCACAGCCCGACCCCACCCCGGGCTGAGCCCTCCTGTCCGGAGTTGTGCAGATCCAGATCTCTCCTGAGCCTCCTTTTCTCCAGGCTCAGCCCCCTCAGCTCGCTCAGCCCCTCCTGGGGCTCCCTGGGCACCTCTCCCAGTGCTCTGCCCCCACCATGGAAATAATTTCTTCCTTATGTTGAGGTAGAACTTCTTGTGGTTTAGTTAATGGCTGTTGCTCCTTGTCCTGTCACTGGCACCACTGAGCAGAGCCTGGCAGCATCCCCTGGCACCCCTCAGAGATATTGGTGTGGATTGATGAGATCCCTTGCAACCTTCTCTTCTCCAGACTAACCAAGCCCAGCTCCCACAGCCTCTCCTCATCAGAGAGATGCTCCAGATCCCTCATCCTCTTTGTGGCCTCTGCTGAACCCTCTCCAGGCGGCTCCTTGTCCTTTTTGTCCTCAAGAAACCCAGACCTGGGCACAGCCCTCCAGATGTGCCTCAGAAGGGAGAATAAAACACTTCATGCATTAGACTGTCTGAAACAATCTGCTCCTTCATATGGATGGAAATCTGTGTCCGTCTCTAGAATTTGACTTTACAGGTCTACAAAGAAATCTGGTTTGAATCTGGTGCCCACACCATGGAACCCTCCCTCACAGACAGCTGTAATTAAACAGAGCTGAACACTTATGCAAATATTGCAATAAGTAATTCTTCTAAGTGTAAACAACATGCAGTGTGTATTCCAGCATTCAAAGCATGTTCCTGTTATTCCACAGATGGAATACACTGTGTTTCCTTTCAAGATCATAGGTTTGATATTGCTGCCTTTCATCTCCATAAGAGTTTTGATTTTGACTTCAGTCAGGGAAGAACAAACTGTTTTATGTCTATTTAGCCTGACTTGATCTAGTAACAGAAAACACTTTAACCTCGTTTTACCAAGAAACTAGTGAAAAATCAATTTTCATATTTCCTAGCTTAGTGTGTTGGGAATAAGTCAAGCTCTACTCTCAAAGTCCCTGGAACACAGATTTAGGACAGATTAAGAAGTTTCCTGTATGGCCAATGCAATACCTGTACTCTCCAAACTGGCGGTTGATAAATGCTGTGAATAATTTTTGGTATCTTAATCTAATGTAATTACTTCATGCTTAAACAAATTGACTTTGTCTTCCTATTACCCAACACCTTTATTTGAAAAAGGAGGCAGAAATAAAACTAGAATAGAACACAAATAAACCCCTGTTTTTTATCAAGGCTGGTGTCTGTGCATCCCAGCCTCACTCCCCGTGTTCTGTTGCAAGGGGTGGACACACCTGGAAATATTCTGCTCAGAGGAAAAAAAAAGTTAAAGAATAGAAGGGGTCTTTTACATTTATCTGCACTCAAATTTGCAAAACTGGAACTTTCTTATGATTTGTTGTAGATTTTTTTTTTATTGTGCATTACTGTAGTGTATGTGACAATAATTTATCTTAACATGTTCAAAGCTTCTTAAAATGTGCAGTGTCTGGGAGAAGTAATTCCAGCATCATCAAACAGTTTTGCACAGCTGATACTCTCAGTTCAGTCAGCACCAACTCCTTCTACACACAACTCCTACAGTTTTGTAGAATACCAGGTTGGGAAAACATAAGAAAACTCAGATTTTTTTTTCCCTTCTAGAAATCATCAGGCTGTTTGACTGAATAAATACCAGAGAACCCCATGGGTGACTCCCCCACTTCACCCTAAAATGCTTTTTCACGTTAGTCCTGGCCCAGTTTTCTTTCAGACTTTTGCCATATAGTGATTGCAGTTAGGCCTGGAAATCCCAAGCCATCTAAAGAAGTCATCTCACTTCTTCTTTTGAATTCTGCAATATTTCTGCTTTTCTTTACTATTAAAATACCCTGGGGTTAATTTCCTGATATTTATTCTGAGGTTGTCTTTATCACCTTGGCAGGGAAGAGATTATCCGCTGATACTTCATTATCTTTTCAATCCTTCTGGTGTCTGTAAATTTAAAGCAACACTCCTTTAAAAAATAACAAATACATGGAGTAAGTTGTTTTAGAGAAATTTGGCCAGGGAAAAGGAGAACTGGAATGCTGTGGTGGCTGTGATGCTGTTACCTTTGCTCCCAGAGAAGAGAACTGAATTTCTTAGAAGTGCCACTAAACCCCAATGCCTCCCTTTTAGCAGCAGTGATGACATAAGGAGCCCAGACAGTCTAAGAATATTAAAGACCAGGCTTTGGAAGGTGAGGCTGTACCTTGTATTGCACCAGGCAGTGACTCAGCAGATAATCCCACTGGAAGCTCCTTTTTGAGCAATCCTGAATTAATTTTTAACATGTAGGAGATTTTTTAGCTCTTCTAATACACTTTTTAAAAACTCCAGCCATAAGATGTGTTCACATTTATTCTATCTCCTCTTTTTTTTTTTTGTGCCAGGAGAACCCTTCCTTACTTTCTGGGAACAATAGGATCTGCTGTTTATCCTCGTTTTTGAAGTATTCTCACACTTTGAAGTAGAAGGTGCCGTGTATGTGCAGAATCCTGACTCGTGTATCTTGTCCTGGCTCAAACACAGCTGGGAGGAGGAGGAGGCTGCAGGCTGGCAGGACATGTGAGCACATGTTCTGCATTTCAGTGGTCACTCACACTCCCTAAACCTGAATAATGTTTTGTTAGCCCTAAATCCATGCACAGAGTTCAGCACTGAAGTGTAAATTCACTCAGCTGAGCCTCACACTCTCACTGGTACTGCAGAGCTCACAGGGACAACGACTCCCAGAGCCACAACCTGGACTCAAGGTGTAAAGAAACAGCAATTAATACAAGTAATAATTAACTATTTTAAATATACACTCTGTCCAGCAGTTGGGTTTTTTATGAAGAGTGTAATTACTGACAGAAATGCCATTAAAGTAAACAAGTATGTCATGCAGGGCTGTTAAAAATTAAAGTGAAACTACAAACTCTCTCCTTTCCAAAAGGCCTTCTCCCAGTTTGACATTTTATATTTATCCAGATGTCTGAAGTTCTGCTTTTTGCCTCCAGTCCTTTCCCAACTCTTGCAAAGCATTCCTCCCTCAACACCTCCTCCTGTTCTTCCTCACTCTCCAGCTCTGATGTTCCATCTCCATTCCTTCCCTAATCAGTGACCTGGGACCTCTTTCACCTTTCTACCTGTTCCTAAGGCTGTTGATACTGAATCCATCCAAAACTGCAAAACTCAGAGCTGCCAGTTTAAACTTTTGTGGAGGGAAGCTTTTCCCACTAGATTTGGGCTCTTGAGTGAGGATCTGTGTGTCTGGAGAGGAAATGTTGTTTACTCCACTGCCTTCCCCTACTGCCTGGCAGGCTTCTCTCTGCTGCAGCAGTGTTAGATTAGGATCTGTGGCAAGGAAAACACACATTACTCACTTCTACTGATGCCTTGTTACAAAACACTATAACAAGAATGTTGGCTACCTGGAAAGTTGCCTATTTCCATGCAGGGAGAAGTCGGGAGTCCCTTTTCTCTGCAGAGTCCAGCTGTGGGAGGAATGAGAAGAGGGAGCCTGAAAGACACAGAGATTCTGTTGATGTGGTCAGGTCAGTGTTGAAGAGACCTCACTGCCCACATAGCCATTGCCTCACAGAGCAGAATTCCACAAGAAATTCCAGTCCTCTGGAGCATCTGCCAAGCCAGCAGCGTGCCCAGGGTGATCAGCAGCCCCAAAGGATGGAAGGGCCAAATGTGCCTGTGGTGTAACTGCAGTGAGGCAAGCAGAGATCTGTCAGGAACCCGGAGTCCTGGCAGGTCTGTAACAGCATTGCCACACTCTGCTGCTGGAGGAAACCCAACAATGGCTCAAAGCTCAGAGTGTCTTCTACTGAACCGGCCAAATAGACATTTTTGGACAGAGATTTGTGTTTGCCTTGGCACTGAGAGGTGGCATCCGGGATTCCCCCTCTTTCCTTTCAGGCATGCTTTCCCTCAAACCCACTCCAGGAGTTCTCCCTCTGGCCAGGTGGACTGGCAGAGGCTCAGCTCTTCCAGGGGCTGCTGTAGGGGAGGAGCCCCAGGCTGGGTTTGTTTTTGTTTGAGCGGGGGCTGTTGCTTTTTGGACACCCTAAATGGAAAATGCTGAAGAAAAGCCACCCCTTCATCCTCGGCATTCTCCCTGTGTGCTGATCCCTGCTCGTGCAGGAACTTCAGTGGCTCTGCCATCCTGCTGGAATGTTGCACATCAGGAGGGCCCACACCTACACATGCAGATGTTGCTGCAAGGGGCAGCTTCTTCTCAGACAAGCCAGGCTTGGTCCTGCTGTGCCCAAGTCGTGTTTGAGCTCAGTTTACCATGAGTGTGGACATGGGAATGTCTCATTTGGCTGTGCTGTCCAAAACTCGATGCTGTCCCTGCCTGGGCTGGGTGAGGACGTTCCCAGATGCACAGGGCTGTGCTGGCAGAGCCCTCAGTGCCCTGGCAGAACTCTGCAGTGGGTGGTGAAGCTCGTTTGACTTGTTCCCTGTCGGTTTGCTCTGTGCCTGTCGATAGGGCCGTGCACACAGGGACAGATCTTTCCTGCCTAAATGGAAGCAGCACCCACAGATCTGGTGCTCCTGGACTCAGGAAGGATTGCTGGGAGCTCAGATCATCAATTTAATATCCATTAAGTCTTCCAGTGACTCACAGAATCATTAAGGTTGGGGAGACCTCCAAGATTATCAAGTCCAACCATTGATCTTGGTGATCATTAAGATCATCAAGACCTCCAAGATCATCAAGTCCAACCAATGATCTTGGTGATCATTAAGATCATCAAGACCTCAAAGATCATCAAGTCCAACCTTTGACCAAACAGCATCATGTCAAATAAACAATAGCACTGAGTGCCACGTGCAATCGTTTCTTTGAAGACCTCCAGGGATGGGGACCCCACCACCTCTCTGGGCAGCCCCTTCCAATGCTTCACCACCCTTTCCATGAATAAATTCCTCCTGATGTCCAACTTGGCACAGCTTTAGGCCATTTCCTCCTGTCCTATCCCTTGTTCCCTGGGAGAAGAGCACAACTTTCACCTGGCTGCCCACTCCTGTCGGGGAGTTGTGGAGAGCCAGAAGGTCCCCCTGAGCCTCCCTTTCTCCAGGCTGATCTCCCCCAGCTCCCTCAGCCAGTCCTGGAGCTCCAGCTCCTGCCCCAGCTCTGTCACCCAAAGATGCAGCTCTGGAAACAACCAAGGAAACACAAGCCCTTGGTCTGTTTACATCTGTGAGTGTTCCATGTATACCACCTGCATGTGGAGCAGCTCCATCTGTTCATGTGACATTAATGAAGGATTTATGGCCACACCACATTCCTGCTGGAGGATTTTCTTATGTACAAGATGCTGTAATTAGGCACCTCTAAGAGACTGTAGAAGGTTTTGGAGCAAGGGTGAAAAGTCACAGGTGAATCTTTCAAGGGCTTTAGCAGAGCTCTGTGCGTCACCCAGAGCTGGATCCAAACTGGAATTGGGAATATCCAGGGATTAAAAAAGGCATAACTAAATTACAGAGACACCTTTTCTACAAACTTCATTAACACTAACAGAAATCAGCCCTGAACTGTAAGAGCACGTTACCAATTTTTGTAGCCGGCTTTTACCAGAAGAAATAATACAAACTTTAAAAATAAAAATTACTGATGGAAAATGAACCTCATTTACTTCACCCTCATCTACTCCTGTGGATGCTTTTTTTTAGCATACAGGTGTCCCTTTTCATCTGTGCAAAGCCTGTCAAAAATAGCAATCCCACAGAACACCTGTGCTAACAGAGCCAGAGTACAAATCTTGTCAGTTAAAGAGATTTATGGGGCTTTTGTGAAGTTGAGCAGGTTTTCTGTTGAGCACCAGAAGTGGCAGTGGTCTCCTGTGCTGATGTTTATCTGTGAGCCAGGGTCTGCCAGCCCTGAGAGGCAGAGCCCCAGCAGAGTGTGGTGTCTGCTGCTGGGGACGGTGCCAGCTGCGGGGTGACACTGCCAAGCCTGGCTGTGCTTCCTCTTCTCCACACAGAGGGCAGGAAGCCTCTGATCTGAGCCACGAGTTTCCTCTGTGCAGTGCAGGCAGGAACAAACGTGGTCACACACACGCTCAGAAAACCATGTTTACTCCATGTATGAAAACGGCTGTTGAAACAGACCTTAAGAAACTCGTTAATTTTTTATGTCCTGCTTTGGAGAAGATGCCTTTTGATTTGAAGCAAAAGCAAATCTACTGCCCACATCGTTTTTACAGAGCATAGGTTTCAGTGCAGGAGGTGTTTTTTGTTTGTAGCACAGATATCACAGCATGATATGGGAAATAACTTGTGGTTCTTTCTTTTCCTGTTCCAAAAAATCTCTTCATAGTGAGGAGACACCTGGTGATGTTACAAGGCTTTGATGGGACCTGTGCTGCTGCATTTGAATGTGTTGGCTCTCCAGCAGACAGCAGAGTGAACAACATTTGTGTTTTGAAGGACTGGAATTAAGAAATCCCCCAAAAATCAGTGGTTTTCTTCTATTATGTTTTAGTATGAAAGTTCCCAGTTCAAAAGAATGTTTTAAGGAAAGCAATTTGGGGCATATTGAAATCTCCCCAAGTTAACATTAAAGACATGCATTGGCCTGAATTTAAGATCACAGAAACATGGGAATGTTTGTTGGAAGAGAATTATTTTGGTTTTTAGCCCAACCTCCCACTCAAAGCAGAACCATCACCAACATTAGATTTGGTTTTGTGCAGCTGAATCTTGGAAAACACCAAGGATGGAGAGTCCCCAACCTCCCTGGGTAACCTTCTCCAGCACTACACTCCCTTCCTACTGTTTTTTTTCCTCTGAGGTCCAACCTGTGTCTCCCAAGCCACAGTCTGAGGCCATTTTCACCCTTTGGCCACTACTTCTTCAGAGAACAGCAGTTAAATAAAATGTTCTGAGTCTCTTTGCTTCATATAATTAATATTTAAAAATTAAAAATCAACTGTATTATGGACTGATGGGAATATTCACACCCACAGCCCTGTGTTGGGATGCTGGCAGGATACAGCTCTTGGGCACAGTTCTGGGGATGAGTGGGAACAGCTTTGGGACATAGAGGCAGGATGGCTGCTCCAGTGCCAGCCCCAAAGAGGGGCAGTGTGGGGGCTCAGCTCTCTGACACCATTTCCATTCCTTAAGAACCTTCCAGTCTCCAATGTAGTGGAGGAAATCATGTTCCCACTGCCCCATTTCTAACCCCTGGCTGTTCCCCTACCACTCAACTGAGGGTACAGGATGAAGGGCTCCCAGCAATGTGGCCTTTGGCCCAGGAAACAAATCCCTGTTTTCTGCAATTTAGAAATTTCTTTACAATTTGGCATTTCTTTCTAAGTGTCCATCGTTTCCATGCTCAGAGCTGTTTCTTTGAGGTGGCTATGCAGTCATCCCAAGGGAAGAACATTGCCAAGAGGGAGGAGGAAGTGTTTACTTCCACTTCTCCAAGGATTGCATCCCACAGAAATACAGTTCTGGGCAGTTCTGGTGCAGTGTTTCATGTCCTGGTAACACTTGGATAAACCAAAACTGAATTATGGCCCAGCTTTGATAACCTTGAATGGCCCACGGGACAACAATCTCAGAATACTTGCGTTGGGAATTCCCACAGGAACATTTTCCCTAGAGATGCTTTACAGATTCTCCTCTTGGGATTTCTGATATTTCCAAAGAAACTAGAGCTGCTTTCATTGCTACTGTGTGAAGTGGGATCCTCATCCTTGTCAGGCTCAGCAGGAAAATGAGTTCAGTCTCAGCACTGCTTGAGTGTCCCCTGGGGCTGCCAGGGGAACAGTGACCTTATTTCTGGGTTATTTTCTCCTCCTTCTTCCCAAGTGGATATTCCCATTAGGGGAGGATGTGACCTCCCTTCCTGTGCCCTCCTTACTCAGTGTCACACTGGAGGCCTGGAGATGATGCCACCTTGAACCCAAATTTAACCATTCTCCTAAAATTCACCTGCTTGCATTCAGCAGAGTTGGGTGGTGTTTTCTGGTAGGAAACGATGCCACTGAAATTGATACACCATTAGAAATTGTTCCACTCTTGTGCTGTATTCCAACAGGGAATAATAAATACACAGTGTAGAAGATACAGCCTTGGAATTGCCTGCTTCAGTTTCTTGGATGAGCTGCTTTTTCAACTTAATTAGCACAGCTGAATCTGCTTCCTTTCAAGGCTTATTGAAAATTAATCTGAGCTGAGGCAGTTACTGTTCAATTCCTGCATTAGAGGCCAAGGTGCATCCCCAGTCCTGGTTTCCATCATGGAGATGTTAGAATTGGTCTTTCCACTGATCTTTCCTAATGAAGTGGCTCCCTGGGTTTTAATTAGTCTGGGCAGTGAGATAGGAAGGGTTGGAAGGCACGAGATGGAGCTGGGGAGACCAGGAAAACAACTGGCATGGGAGGGAAAGTGATGCAGGGCAGTGCTGGGAAAAACCAGAAGGAAGGATTGCCATAATTTAAAATGTTTAAATGTTCCTTCAAAGCATTCTACTCTTCAGAGTACTCTGGAGAGCTCAGAGCCCCTTCCAGTGCCTAAAGAGCTTCCAGGAGAGAGACTTGGGACAAAGGATGGAGGGACAGAACAAGGGGGAGTGGCTTCCCTTACATGGGATATTGGGAAAGAATTCTTCCCCGCAAGGGTGGTGAGGCCCTGGCACAGGGTACCAGGGAAGCTCTGTCTGCCCCATCCCTGGAAATGTCCAAGGCCAGGCTGGGTGGGGTTTTGGGCAAGCATTCCATGATTCAGAGATCCATTCTGGGCAAGTCACTGCAGCCATGTGGGAGCCCTGGTCTGAGGGCAATTGCACAGCTCTGCTTATTCTCAGGAATTGTATCCTCAAGCTGAGCCCATCCCTGTCTCTCTGAGGAACACTGACATTTTCACTTAGAAAAAAGGAGCAAAATCCTTTGCTGTGCCTGGAAATTAGGGTTTGGGCACAGCAGAGTCACTATTTACAACTTCTTTTTTTGTTGTTGTTTTTTTTAAAGGAGCTGGTACAAGAAAGCACATGAAAGGGTGTTGGCCTTTATCTGGAAAAGGCAAAGACCTCTCCAAGGGTGGGGTTCCCAAGAGAGGGATTGCTCAGCCCTGGAGCTGCCAAGGGCTGGAGAGGCTGCAGGAAGCCTGCCCAATCCTGCCTGTCCATGTGCTTCCCAGCCTCCACAGGCTCCTGGACCTGTGCTCTTGGCTGGGGATGGGCAGGGACTGGGGAATATTCCACACAAAATCCTGGCCAGGGAGACAGCAGCAGTCGGGCTGCTGCAAGGATGTGGCAGCTCCGGAGGGCTGGAAGCTCAGAGTGCTGACATCCAAGTCAGGCTGACCCTGGCAGTGGATGTGCTGATCCAACCCCTCCTTCTCTCTGCTCACACTGGATTTCAAGCCTTTGCTGCTCCCCTCTGAGCCAAAAATAATCCCAGACTGGTTTGGATTCAAGGGGACCTTACAGAGCATCTCACCCACCTGGACAGGGACACCTTCCACTGTCCCAGGGTGCTCCAAGCCCTGTCCAGCCTGGCCTTGGACACTTCCAGGGATTCAGGGGCAGCCACAGCTTCTCTGGGCAACCTGTGCCAGGGCCTCCCCACCTTCACAGGGAACAATTTCCTCCTAATATTTAATTTTATGTGATGCCAAAGGTGAAATTCTGCAGGGACACTTGATCCATGAGCAGGACCATTCCTTTGGGATCCATGACCCAGAGGAGACACAAGGCCAGAGGGATGGGGATGCCAAGAAGTCTTCTTGCAGGAATGATGCCTAAATACACACATTTGTGGGGTTTTTTTCTTGTAAACTCCCTTTCAGAGAATTCTCTAGAGGAGAATTCTCTAGAGCTCAAATGCCCTCATCAAAAAATCCAAACCTCACTTGTTTTCCCAGTCTTTCCAGAATAATTTCAACTAGAAAATGAAAACTACCCACCAGGAAAGTACTGTGTGAAACAAAAAGGCCAAAGGGAAGTGAAATCAAAAGAGAGATGAAATTTTGCACTCAGGCTTTATATTTTGGGGAAGTGCTTGATGACGAGGGGCAGGGAGGAGGATCTTGTTGGGAGGGGTGACTCAAATTCAGCTGCTGATATCGAATCCTGGAACTCAGCACAACATTTACATGGATCATTACCCACTGTACCTCAGAAATAATTGTGGGATACAAAATTAGGGGATTTTGCAGAAGTAAGCGTGAACCAGGAGGTGAATTAGAAGGAAAAGAGGCTATGGCTTCCCAAATACCCTTCTTTTGTCCCCATTCATGCCTCAGCTTCCCCACAAAGTGCCCTTTCTTCTCCATCTCCTCCCTCCCAGTAATATCACCTGGTTTGGAGCATGAATCCTTGTTACAGAAGAAAAGCTGCATTGTTCAATATCTTCCTCCTCTGAGTTATGCCAGTGGCACCTATTTTGACAGAGTCTTCATAGTTCCTCATATCTGACTAATTAGAGATGATGAAAGCCATGATTCATTAAAAAAATGCAGATAATCATCTGAGCAAATCCAACCTCTGTCTTCAAATGGGGCTGGATTTTCTTAAATGCCCATCAAACCTCAAACAGATGATTTAATCTCAAGGCTCCATCTTGTGGCAAAGTAAAGCAAGGTCACTGATTAAGAAATTAATATTTGTTCTTCCTTAGTATTTGTTTTTTCACTAATATTTGTTCTTCCTTAATTTTCCCTGCTTCTTTTTCAATAACATCGTGGGTGTTTGCTCATGTCGAGGGAAAGTTTAATTTAATACCCTTGAAAACTTAGGGCAGTACTCAGAGCTGTGGTAATTCTGGAATATCCTGAGATTCCCAAATTTCTGATGTCCATGTCCAGTATGATCATGCTTGGGGGAACTTGTATCAAAAAAATCTTGTCAAACTTTAGGATTTGGCATTAATTTTTGGCTGGGATCTCTCATGGAGCTTCTTTAACTCCTTCATTTTGAATTGCACCAATGGTACAAAGCAGAGAAAAAGTTTTATGATTACAAAGAAGGATCTTTCATCAGTTAGAAATTCTGATTTAAAAAATGGTTTACAAGGGGCAAGGGGTTACCTGGTGTTTGATCAGGTAATTAAAAATCACAGAATCATTAAGGTCGGGAAAGACCTCCGAGATCATCAAGTCCGACCTCCAATCAAATCAAATCCCACCACTAAACCCCACCACCAAGGGCCACATCTGCTTGAGTCTTGAACACCTCCAGGGTGGAGACTCCACCGCCTCCCAGGACAGCCCTTCCAGTGCCTGACCACTCTTCCAGGGATGAAATTCTTCCTGATCTCCAGCCTGAACCTCCTCTGGTGCAACTTGAGGCCGTTCCCCATGCTGTCCCTGTTCCCGGGGAGCAGAGTTGGCTGTCCCCTCTGTCAGGAGCTGTGCAGAGCCACAAGGTCCCCCCTGAACCCCCTTTTTCTCCAGCCTGAGCCCTTTCCCAGCTCCCCCAGCCTCTGCAGGTGCTCCAGCCCCTTCCCCAGCTCCATTCCCTCCTCTGAACACGCTCCAGCCCCTGAATCCCTCTGTCCCCAAGCCTGTCCCTGGCCCTGGAGGGGACAGACAGCGTGGCCTGGCCAGATAAAGCCCGGGGGGCCGGGCAGGAAGGGGAGCAGCTGCTCCTTATCTCCCTTCCTGCAGCTCCCCCAGCAGCACCACTTTTTCTTTTTTCTTTTTTTTTCTTTTTTTTTTTTTGCTAATAATAAACCTGGTTTTAGGCAAGCAGAAGCTGTCAGGCTTCCAGGGGGGTGTCCTGGACAGCAGAGATAGCACCCATGGGTGCTCCCTGCCTGCTCTTCCACCTCCTCCAGCCATGGATCTCCAGGAGCTCTGGGCACAGGGAGCAGCTTCTGGGCTGGGCTGTTCCAGCTGGTACTTCTACCCTGGTACTTTTATCCTGGTCCTTTTATCCTGGTAGTTTTATCCTGGCAGTTTTATCTTGGTGCTTTTATCCTGCTAGTTTTCTCCTGGTAATTTTCTCCTGGTAGTTTTCTCCTGGTACATTTTTTACAGGGCTAAGGAATGACAGGAGACAGGGAATGGCTTCCCACTGACAAGGTTCAGGGTTAGGTGGGATATTGGGAAGGAATCCTTCCCTGTGAGGGTGGGGAAGCCCTGGCACAGATTGCCCAGAGAAGCTGTGGCTGCCCCTGGAAGTGTCCAAGGCCAGGCTGGACAGGGCTTGGAGCAGCCTGGGACAGTGGAAAGTGTGGAATGAGATGATCTTTGAGGTGCCCTCTAACCCAAACCCTTCTATGACTCTATGACAGTGATTATTTCTCCTTAGTGTCACAGGTAGCAAGGCATCACCTCCCAAGTAATTTCTCAGGTCCCCATGCTGGATATCTCACTGATAACAGCTCCCAGGCTGCTTATCAGCAGAGCACCACCATTCCTGCCATCTGTGCCCACCTGAACTGGTGTCTGTGAGAACTTCTGCCTTTGCTAAACACATGGAGAGCAATTGCCATTTGATGGGGGATAATTGGAGTGATCCAGAAGCATTTAACAATTGGAATATCATTCTGCTCCATGGCTTTTTATTTTTTCCTGTTCCAGCTACAATGTCATTCACTAATGAATGCAGCATGGGCTGGGATTAGGTTTAAAGAAGTATTTTCCTGTTGCTGTTCCCTACATGTTGGTCGCACCCTTAATGATCTTCCTAGGAAATATTTACTTTGAGGAGTTTGCTTCTAAGTCCTCCAAGTGATCAAAACCAGGCAAGGCATGGCTTGCTGTCCTATGACTTCAGTTTTTCCTGGAAAGAAACAGGAACAAAGAAAAATTCCTACTTCCAAAATTAATGCAAATCAGCTTGAAAGTCATCTTGTCCCAATAAATGAACACTCCGTGCTTTCTCAGGCAGGCTAATATTGGCTTTTAAGGGAAGAGAAACTCCAGGAAAAATCAGCACTCATTGGCAGGATGGGCCTTCTGTGAGAAATCCCAACCAGGGGTGCCAGGATCACTCTGGAGCTGAAGTTTGGGAAGCAGTTTGGGCAGATGAGGAGGTTGACCAGGAGGTTGCCACGTTCACTCCTTCCTTCCACCTCCACCACGTCCCTGGGCAGCCCCTTGCCGTGCCTGGCCTCCCTTTCCATGGAGAAATTCCTGCTGATGTTCCAGAGGATGCTACACTGAGCCTTGCAAGAGATCCCTCTGCCCTTCGCAATACATGTGCAGTTGAATTTTGTCTGATTGTCAATAAACCCACAGGACATAATTACACCCCAAAATTCCCCAGACTTGAAAGCCTGACCGTCCCTCCCTTGTTCCCCACAAGCTGTAACTCAATGCAAACCCCTCTGTCTCTCTCCATTTTCCCGTTCTTTCATTCATTCCTGCTGAGTAATTAAAAATGGCTTCTAAATAAACAGCGGGGATGATTTCCGAAATGTTCTGTATTTCCTTGCAGGGCTGGGACTTCTGTCATTGGCCCACTTAAGTGGTTTTGAAAGATTGTATACAGGTTCCTTTTACAATGTATTTGAAGTTTGTAATCCTGCTTAAACACACAAAAATAGGAAGGATTAACAAACTGCCACGCTGAGGCCAAAAGAAGACAGAGCTAAAAGCAATCAAGGAGCAGCCTATCAGATCCATGAAATAAATTGGGGGAAAAGTGGAAAACTGTCAACAAAAATAATATGTTATGGATCCTCAAGCCTTTGTGTTTATGCTAGAGGAAGCCTAAAATAATCTGTGGTTTCTGATGCTTGATTTAGTTTTCCACAAGCCTAATTAACACCAGATTAAGTTTGCTGCCACTATAGGTTATTGCTTAGACTGACAAATCCTGGCTGTTTATTTGTTTCCTAAAAAAATGACTGGAGGCAATAACAGCATGACACAGTCAATAAGGGTGAAAACAATGCTGTAATATTCATTTTTAGAAACTTCATCTTCAGGAGAAACCCCCTTGACTTTCTGCATTAAATTCTGGCCCCAGAGTCTTTACAAATGGAAAAATCCCATTGATTGATTGTCCCTTTAAGTTAAGATGCAGCCCTGTGAATTTAAACTAAAAATCATGGATTTGCTGCAGTAGATGGGTTTTCCCAGATGTTTCAAGCAACCCAGGGGCTCAGGGGCTTGGCCAGGTGTGGGCCAGGGGCTCATGGAATGGAGCTGAACAGGGCAGAGACTTAAAGAGAGGAAATCCCTCATGTTGGCATTGACCCCTAGTGTGGATTATTTATAGGGAAAATACCCTGGAGTGGCATCAGCCGTTCTGTGACTCTGTCAGTGCAAATGTCACCACACCAGGACTGAACCTGATACCCAGAAACAGGGAAAGGACACAGGGAATGGCTGCCCACTCCCAGAGGGCAGGGAGAGATGGGATTCTGGGGAGGATTCCCTCCCTGGGAGGGTGGGCAGGCCCTGGCACAGGGTGCCCAGAGCAGCTGTGGCTGCCCCAGCCCTGGAAGTGTCCAAGGCCAGGCTGGAGAATGTGGAACACCCTGGTCTAGTGGTCCTCTGGTGCTTTTGGGGGCTGCACTGGGCCCCTGGCAGACATCAGCCCTCAAAGAAATCACCCTGTGGAGGGAATGTGGGCATAGACATGGATGAACAAGTTAGACAATATGGGTTTTCCTGCAAGGCAGAGCCAACCCAGTCACTGAGTTTTCATCCTTGAATCTTCATCTCCTACTGAAGCAAAGCCCCAAATCCTTGTCTTGGTGCTGACCTGAACCCTGATTATTTATGGGAAGGCTGAACAGAGGATGTGCCTGCTCGATGGCACAGCTGGGAGAGAAAGAGAAATCCCAAAGCCAGCCCAAATATCTGATAATGAGGGACAAATATCAGCATTAAGTGCCTTCCAGCTCTTTTCTGCTCTGTCCTAAATCCCTGAAGCAGCAGCTCATGGAGTGTGACCCTGGCTGAGAGGAGCCCAGCCATGGGACAGCTCCCACCTTTCCTGCTGGTCAGGAGATGTGGAGGTGGCACCTTGGATCATCCAAGGATTGTCAGGGTACCTGATGCCTGCTGAGAGTATCTCAGAGTTAGTGCTGTGTCTGAATTCACCTTTTACAGGATTTTTTTCAGCAGACCCCCCAATATTTCACTGCCAAACTGGTTTGTGCCCAGGGCATCCCCAGTCTCACTCTGGTGCCACCATCCTGCCACAGCCACCTCAGCAGAAAAGGACAGGACTTACAGGAATTCCTCCAAAGGGCAGAAAAATTATGAAAACCTCTCTTTTCTCCTAACATTTATCTAAAAACCTCTCTGAAAAAGCTCTTGCTGTGTTTAAGGTGCACTTGGGGAGCAGTTTTCCAGGGCTGCAGTTCATCATGCCCTGAGATATTGTTAATTTTGGTGTTTAGTGAGTCGGGCAGGCCGGGGCTGTGGAGCCATTTGGATTCAATCACTCACTTCCATCGCTCCTCAGCCCGGATTCCTCAACCAACTGCGCCAGGATTTATCGTTTGTGAGCTGTAAGTGAATTACTCGGGGTAACCCAACCCCGGGAGATGCCGGCAGGAATGATCCAGGGCCGGGGCTGTGTCCGCAGGTGCTCCCTTTTGTGGAGGTTTAAATCACGCTCAATGCAACTCGCGTTAAAAGAGGAGGGCGATTATTTAGGAATGCCTTTCCGAGGGAAATGCCCCATGTCCTAAGCAGATGCTGCGGAGCTTTTCCCTCAAAGATCTCTCCTTGGAAGCTGCGTTTTCCTGCTCTTTGCCCTCCCCCTTGGCTCCTAAGCCGCTCTCCGCGGCCTCATCACAGCGATTCCCTCCTCTCCAGCTGCTGCCTCCCAGCGCTCCTCCCGCTTCCCTGCCAGAGATGCGGGGCTGGGGCAGCCCTGGCCGGCTCGGGGGACACGGCAGCATCCAAATCCCACGGAAATGTGTGTTTTGGAAAGCCCTGCTCCCCCGGCTGCCTCTGCTCGAACATGGAATATTGTGGTTCAGCTGAGCCACGGAGCCGAGCCAGAGGGGGTTCCCTGGATGCAGCCGTGCCTTGTAAATCCCATCCCATCTGCCAGAGACGACGGGGCTGCTCGGGGCAGGGGCAGTCTCCATCTCCCCATTTTCTTTCATCTTTCCCCGCTTCCTTTCCTTTTTCCTCATTTCCATTTCCTCGTTTTGCTTTCCCCACTTCCATTCTTTTTCTTTCACTTTCATCTCAATTCTTTTCTTTCCCCACTTTTCCCTTTCACAATTTCGTTTCTTTTTTCCCTGCTTCCTTTTCCTCATGTCCTTTCTTCTCCCGTTCCTTCCCTTTCCCTGATTCCTTCCTTTTTCCCTGCTTCCCTTTCCTCATTTCCTTTCTACTCCCATTGCTTCCCTTTCCCTGATTCCTTCCTTTCTCCCCATTTCCCTTTCCCCAGTTTCTTTTTCTCCACTTTCCTCTGCCCACTTCCTTTCTTTTTCCCCCTTTCCCTGTCCCCATTTCCTTTCTTTCCCCCCCTGTTTCCCTTTCCTCACTTCCCTTCCTTTTTCCCCCCTTCCCTCTCAGGGAGGGAGCAGCGAGGTTGGATCAGCTGATGCCAGGGTGGTCCCTTCCCTGTGGCCGAGGTCGGGATGTGTCCCCAGGCTTGTCCCACCCCCTTGTGCCAGGGCTTTGCCACGAGGTGGCTTTGAGGTAAAAGGGATTTGGGGGATATTCGGCTAAATCCTAAATCCCGGTCAAAGTTCCTTCTTCTGCTAATCCCTCTCAGTCTTATCCCCAGATCACAGCGCCTTAGGGCAGGATTCAGGTGCTGTTGAGCATCAGCGATGCCTCAGGTAAAAAACTGCTCCAGGGTGGAGGATTTTATGGGAAAACATCCCACAGAGCCCATCCCTACAGCTCGCCCAGCCCAGTGTCACTTGTTCCCTGCCACCCTTCCCACAGAACGATCCTTGTGCTCAGCCTTCCTCTGTTAATTGCCATGGAAATTCGATAATTTCATCCTAAAGCAGAGCTGAGGAAAACTCAGGAAGAGCTCAGATTACTGAAAACTGGAAAAAATTAATCTTGATTAAAGCACTTCCCTCAGGAAAATCGGGACCTCCTGAACTCGGCCGAGGGCTGATTGCTCTCCAAGCTGGGATGTGCCCAGTTTGTCCCAAACACCTTGGAAAAAGGAGGAAAATTCCCTCCAGAGGTGGAATTTAGTGGGCTCCTGGCTTCATCCCTCTGAGGGAAACTGCCAAAAGAGGGATATTTCCCTCCCAAAGTGTGAGGGGATGGTCCTGTCAGCACCCACCGGTCCCACCAGGAGGGAAAATCAGGATGGGGCAGTGCCAACAGAAGGAGCAAAACAGGAAATGGATCCGGTTTGTTTGGCATTGCTGAGATGAGGAGGGAAAAGTCCCTTTCCAAACCAGCATAGGGGGAATTTGGTGTGTTCTGGCAGGTTGATCGGGATGGGGGAAAGGAGGACTGGGATAGGAAGGGCTAAACATGGAATTAGGATTGAAGACCAAACTGCTTCTTTTATTTTCTTCTTATTTTCTCTTACTTCAACCTCTTTTAATTTAATCAAATTTTTATTTTTATTTTAATTCTATCTATTCTTATTTTTATTTAATTTGTTGGCTAATTACTTTTAATTTGAATTCCTTTTAAGTTTTTTTATTCAATCCATTTTGATTTTTAATTTATTGAGTAACCTCTCTGTATGGATTTTGCTACTCAACACCATGACCTGAACAGGTTTAAAAGAACAATAAAGCCCAACTGCTGCCTATCCCTGGCAGTTTGTGTTATCCAGCTCATCCAGCACCTCTCCAGCTTGGATCCCTCTGGCTGCTTCCCACAGGACCATTTGTGGTGGAGCCAGGAGGGATTTAAGGCCATGCAGAGGTGTCACTTGGAGACGTGGAATAGTGGTGGCCTTGGCAGTGCTGGGGGACAGCTGGTGACACCCCCATTGCCCTCAGAGCCTGTGCCAGGGCAGGACAATCCTTTGGGTGGAGAAATTTTCACTCATATCCAGCTAAACCTCCCCTGGGTTGACTTGAGGCCGTTTCCTCCTGTCTTTCACATTACCTGGGAGAAGAGGCCAACACCCAGCTGGAGGCTGTGGAGATCCCAGAATCCCAGAACCACTGAGGCTGGAAAAGACCTCCAAGATTGATTCCAACCCCCAACCAGCCCAGAGCCCTGAGTGCCACATCCAGAAGATAAAATCCATCCCCTCTTCACGTCCATGACATAGCTGATGCTCCACACTTGTCCTTGGAGCTGTCCCATCCCTCTGGCACCTTCCCACCCTCATCCCACCGCTCCCATCACCCCTAAGGACTCTGGGGGGCCACGGCTGCTCCCCTGGACCTCATTATCCCATTGACAGCAGTCCAGATCTCCCTGGCCAGGAATGTATTTACTCCTGGGCACATAAGAAATTCATTTCCCAAATTGAATTATCTGCCTCGGGAGATCGGGGGTTTTGATTGTGTCGCTGCACTTCGGAAAGCGACTGAAAATTGATAAAAGCCAGATGGGAAGCGGAAACAGTCATTTCATGACTCCTTAAACGTTTCACTTGGTTAACCCTTGGATTGCACCGGGTTTGGAGTCAGGCTGGAGTGTGGAAGCAATTTGTTGGGGAGTTCTCAGGATGCAGAACAGGCTGGAAGATCTCACCAGGGAAAGGAGTCCCTGAAAGGGAGAAAAAAACCACTTAGGATAGAGATGTTTCCCTGTGGGAGTTGTTCAGCAAGAAGAATTCCAAGAGAATGGGACAATATCCCAGCTGAAGGGTGCTTGGGTGCAGGGAATGTTCCTGAAGGTGTGGGATGAGCAGTAAATCCCTCAGGCAGCTCTGGATATGAAGAAGGCAAAGCCCGGAGTGCAAATGCCCAGCAAAAGCCAGGAATGGGAGTTTCTTTTCTTTGGGTGTGTTTCAATCAGCAGAAAATCAGGGAAGAGGGGAAGCACATGAGGGAGGGATGGTTTTTCAGGCTGCTGGTCCTGAGGAACACAAGTCTGGCCCTGTGGGTTATGCTGAGAAGGCTCCCCAGTGCCCATGAATGGAGCAAACCCAGAGACTCACTTTGTTCTTCTGTTTTGTCCTTTAAATTAACCTTCTATAGGATTTCCCTAGGAATATTTCCCACTGGAGTGCATTCCCTGTGTTCCCATGGACCACACATGGCACAAATTCCCAGCTCAGCCCAGCAGGACCCAGCCTTAAATCGAAACCTTTCCAAAATATCTGCCAGCACAATTAAAACCCTCAAATTCCCTAATAATTAGGGAAGAACAAGACATGAGCAGCCCATCTTTGGCATCTGCAGCTGGAGCAGGGAGTGGATTCCGGGGCACATCTGCATCGAATCCTGGCTCTGGCTCTGGGAGCAATAACCTCGCAGGTGCTGGGCCTGGGACCTCTCCCTGCATCCCAAATCCTCGCCAGATCCCTTCCCTCCGTGAGAAGCCTCCCAAATTAAATTGCCTTTAATTGGTTTAGGGTTCTGCTTCTGCCACAGTCGCATCTTGGAAGCTGCAAAAGGCTCCAGCCCGGAATTCTTTACGATCTCGTTTTCCATCCTGTTAATATTTTCCAAATTGGTTTTCCTGTTGCCAAAAACACATTTCGGCAAAGAAGAAAATGATTTCACATTCCAAGTGTTGGAAACCTTTGTTTCAGCCCAGAAATTTGGGAAAAGCTGATACTTTTTATCGGCAGACCCTGTGGTGATCCTTGTTTTCCCAGAAGGTGGATTTTTATCCACAATTATTGGCACAAGGAGGGAGCCCAATGCTCGTGTTCCTCCCTGAATTTTGGGTCCAGAACTCCAATATCTGATATTTTTTAGATCCCACAAAAGCCAGGTTTCTATTCTTATCAACTCCAAAATAATTTGTCATAGAGCGAAATGAGCAGGGAAGCTGGAAAAGGGCAGGGAAAGGACTCTGGGATCGGAAAAGCTCGCTCTGTCTGGAGCTGCTCCTTCCAGGGCTCAGTTCAGGAGAAAAAAATCTCTGGTGCTGGGAAAGTCCATGAAAGGAAAAACCTTTTTACTGGGGCAGGGAGCCAAGGGAACTCCTCCAGCTCCACATCTCCCATCCTGACCATTTTCCATGGTTTTGAGCCGTTATCCTGCCCGTGCCTGGACCATTCCTGCTCCGCAGTCCCAGAGATGCAAATGTGGCAATGAAGAGCCTGAAGTTCCCAAAAGCTGCTGCTTCAAACTCTGAGGGATATCTGAGTTGGAATATTGGATTATTGGAATATTGGAATACTGGAATAGTCCACTTTTGGGATTATTTTCCTTGGGGAAATGCTGCTGGAGCATCCCTGGCCAGCAGCTCATGGGTGTGAGATCCCTGGAAAATAAAAAATAAAAAATGGATTTCCAAATTCCTCCAGGTTAGGCTGGGTCAGGTCAGGGACTGGATAAAAACAATATTTTATTTTAGTTTATTTTTTTCTTAAATATAGGAATAAGGGGAAATTATTTCAATTTCCTCAGGATCAGCCACAAACCATCATTGAAAGGAGAAGCTGGGAAAGAGAAAAGGGGGATTTTACAGGAGTATTTTACATGGGAATATTTTACAGGAATATTTTACTCAGCTGGGGCTGTCTGGGAGAGGGCAGAGGGGGATCCCCATTCTTCTGCCCTTCAGAGCAGGGATTTGGATCCATTAGGAAAACAAGAAGAAGAAAATCAGAGGTTTCCAAAGCTGTGTCCCTCTCATCTCCTGGTTCCGTGCAGATCCAGGAGGTTGGGAAATGGTTTTGCAGTGGATGAAGCAATTCCTGCCAGGATGGGGGGAGAATCGGCTGCAGAGTAAGGGAAATATATTAAAATAAAATAAATAAAATAAAATAAAATAAAATAAAATAAAATAAAATAAAATAAAATAAAATAAAATAAAATTGAAAAAATTTAAAGTAATAAAAGTAATAAAGTAAAAAAAATAAAATTAAAAGTAATAAAGTAAAATAGATAAATAAGAAAATAAAACACAATGCAATAAAATAGAACCAAACAAAATATCCAAAGGAAAATAAAAGGGAAAAATGCAAGAAAATAAAATAATGAAAATGGAAGAGTAAAATAAAAATAAATAAAGTAGATTAGACTAGACTAAAATAACATGAAATAAAATAAATGTAATTTATTATTGAATCAAGGAGCAAGAGATGGGTTTTGCTGGTCAGAGAGATCTTAAAAAGGTAATATTAAGACTTAGGGCTGATTTGGGCCAGTTCTAACCCAAAAGTTAAGTTTCTTCCCCTCCTCCAGCCTATTGCAATGAGCAGCTTCAATTCCAATCAGCAAAACAATCAATAAAATGATCTGAAAAATAGTCACTAAAATAATCAGGAAAATAATAATAAAAATTTAGAGGAAATGTAGAGGAATAGACAGAGAAAGCCCAGGGTGATCCCAGGTTGTTTCCAGGGTAATTTTTGTCTGAATGATTGTATTTAATAGAGTTAATTCAGATTCACACTGAGAAGTCCAGAGTCAGGAAGAAAAAGAAGATGAGGAGAGGGAGAAAAGTGTAATAATTTTATTTTAAAAGACAAGAATTATACAAAGAGCTCCTACAATGTGGATGCATTTTAGGAAAAATTCAGGAAGGAACAATGACCATCTTTATCCCAGGATACTCTTGGTAATTACTGCTAATGGAATTGGTTGAAAAAGTAATTTTATGCAAATATTGTGCCTTAACATAAAACCAATGAAAATGAACGTTTAAAAATTTCCCAAGTGATTTAAAAATAATAATTTTATTGAATTTTGGTTGAGGAAAGGAGGGAGAAGGGGAGAACTGATCTCTCCCAGCCCCATTTTAGCTCCTTTGGCCACTGAGGCTTCACTCATCCCTTGGGATCATCATTCCCTGTGACTGCAAAACTGCTAAACCACGCACTTGGGAATTAAATCAGAATATTTCCCTTCCCTTTGATTTTCTATTACATGGCTTCAAATATGTAATTAAAGAGTAGGATAATATTATTGATGATTTTCTAAAACGTGAATTAAATAATAACTGGAGTAAAATAAACCCTGGAATTCAGTAGCTCTTCGAGGTGAACTTTTCTCCTTCATACTCCAGGAAAATTAATTAATTTTCTACATTTTCCAGTAAAACACAGCACAGAAACTGGGAAGGAGCCCGAGGTCTGTCCCTGCTTTTTGTCACCATGAGAGGAGTCAGCAGCTCCAGTCCCATCCCAATCCCAATGCCAGCGATGCCATTGGCACTGCTGGGAATAATTTAGTTTAAGATTAGAATTTGCAGGTCTATTTTGTATAAAATATTTTCTTTATAGGAAAAGAGAGAGAAAATCAATCCCCTTAACCCTGCTGGAGTTTCAGAGGAAATTCCATGTTCCCACTCGAGAGCATCCACAAGAGAAAACAGGGAGGGAGAAATCCTTGTTTCCGATCATAAAAATAATCCCAAAGTGGTGTTGCCTCCTCTCGGCTGAGCGGGATGGGGTGGGATGGGGTGGGATGGGGTGGGATGGGATGGGATGGGATGGGATGGGATGGGATGGGCTGCACATGCTGCCTTTGGGATTCACTGGAAAATTGTATTTACTCGAAAACCAGAGGATTTTATATTTCCGTCGCATCAGATGCAGGGAAATATGTGGGGTGCTGCAGGGAGTGAAATCGGGAGCTGAGGAACAGCGGGGACTCGCCTCCAGATGGCAGGAGGGAGGCTTGGATCGGCCGGGGCTGTGCGGAAAACTCCGCGCTCCCAAGATGTGAGCGGGGCTGGTACCACCCGATAGCCTGGGGTCAGCACCCCCAAATCCCACTGTTAATATCCCCCAAATCCCAGGGTTAATGTCCCCCAAATCCCGATGTCAATATCACCCAAATCCCAGGGTTAGTGTCCCCGAAATCCCGATGTCAATATCACCCAAATCCCACTGTTAAAATCCCCCAAATCCCAGGGTTAGTGTCCCCCAAATCCCGATGTCAATATCACCCAAATCCCACTGTTAAAATCCCCCAAATCCCAGGGTTAATGTCCCCCAAATCCCAGAGTCAGCACCCCCACATTCCAGTGTAAAAAATCCCCAAATCCCAGTGAATACCCAGTTAAAATTCCCCAAATTCCAGTAAATATTCTCCAAACTGATCTTACCACCCCCAAATCCCAGTGCCAGCACCCCCAAATCCCTGTGCCATCACCTTCAAACCCCTGAACCACCATGCCCCAACCCCCTGTGTTAGCACCCCAAAGTTCCTCTATTTCCATCCCCAAATCCCAGCACTCACAGCTTGGAAAAGCCCCCTGAGATCCCCAGAGCCCAACCACTGCCAGGGCCACCACTGGCCCATGTCCCCAAGTGCCACATCCACACGGATTTTAAATCCCTCTGGAGATGGGGACTCCACAACCCTTTTCCTGAAGAAATTTTTCTTAATATCCTCTTGAAAGCTCTGTCCCCTTCCAGGGAACCAGGACCTGGATGCTGATGTTGAATATCAAGCAGTGAAAGGAAGAAGTGAATGAATTTTTGGGGGTGAATTAATTAATAAAGAATGAGGGGAACCCCATTATTAACCCTTAAAAGCCTCTTTCACCCAGCCCCTGATGACAAATGAAAGAGGTAAAGCTGCTTTTCATGGGGTGGTTCATGCAGGAAGCTGAACTTGGATTTAAATTGGCAGAGGTTGGGTTTAGATGGTATATTGGGATGTTGGGGTATTGGGAAGATAATTAGATGGGATATTGGGATATTGGGAAGAAATTCCTGCCTGTGAGGGTGGGGAGGCCCTGGCACAGGGTACCCAGAGAAGCTGTGGCTGCCCCATCCCTGGAATTGGGTAAGGCTGGGTTGGATGGGGCTTGGAGCACCCTGGGATAGTGGAAGCTGTCCAGAATTTGGAACTGGATGGGATTTACAGTCATTCCCAGCCCAAACCATCCTGGGATTCTATCTGGGAGCAGATTCTGGTGCCCAGGCAAAACTGAGTCACATTTGTACAACTGTTTGCTAAGGAAGCAAATTGCACATGACAAGGATTTGGTTCCAGTTTATAACTGAGGTGGAAAAAGACAAAATAAACACCTCCTGCACGGGAAGGGTTCACTTCAAATCTGGGAAACTCCAAACTGAGCAGCCTGATGAGCGTTGGCTTCCCGGTGTCCAAAATCCCAGCGCTGAACCCTCCAGGAGCGGATTTGACCATTGAGGATGGAGGAATCACTGATCCCCACTCATCCCACATCCTCTCCCATTTGAAGGCCCATTTGGGAGTGTTGTCTCATTTGTTATTAATAACATCCATGGTGTGCACTCGAGCTGAGCCTCATTCCATGTGTCCGGTGTTTGGGCATCGTGTGCCACGGCCCATCTGGGCCTCGTTTGAAGCCCCTCACAGTCACAGGGGTCCATGTGCAACTGATAAAGGCCAATTTGGGGTGGCTGTGAGGGGGGGACACCTCTCTCCAGGCCAATCCAAGAAGGACGCCCTATATGTTTTGGAAGTGCTAAACCCCAGGGAAATTACTTCATCCAAAGCCGCTCCAGACCCCAGTAATGAAGGCTGTGATGTAGCCAGTGTTCACCCATGTTGACTTTACAGTACTGGAATTAATCCATGTGCATTGCAGCTCGGTGAAATCACTTCCAGCCCGTAGCAGCTCCGGGGCTGACTTCATCCTTGCAGCCCCAGATGGAGATCCAGGAGTCGGGGAGATCAGGGAGAGGATGGGGAGTTGCTCCCCATGCACGCCCACGGCTCCGTGGGGATGGCAGATTGTCCTGGCATCCCCTGGATCTCCCAGCTCCACGAGCTTCTCACTGCTCTGCTCGTCTGCTCCCGTGGATCTGCTTCCTGCAGGGCTGGAGACAGGGATTTGCTGCTTCCTCCATGAGATTATTGCATTTTAACCCCTATAAAAATCCCAGTAATCTCACTGTGACTGCAGCTTGTCCAGGGTGCAAATTCCAGCCGATGCAATGGGCCGTGCCCAGAACTTCCTCGGAAAAGGGTGTGCAAGCACAGGGCTTTCCTCACTGCCATAAACCCCCCTGCCCTCCTCCTGACAATCTTTGTGTCCTTTAAAGATGGACACTCTGGGTATTTTTGTGCTGTTTCAACCACAGAAATTCAACTGATGGGGTGTCCTGGCTGTGAGTGCCCTCCTGGGAGCTCAGCCCAGCTCCAGGGTGAGGGCTCAGAGGAGCTAAGGAAAACACAGATCCCT
This sequence comes from Chlorospingus semifuscus, assembly GCA_035048045.1. Taxonomy (NCBI): domain Eukaryota; kingdom Metazoa; phylum Chordata; class Aves; order Passeriformes; family Passerellidae; genus Chlorospingus; species Chlorospingus semifuscus. The sequence continues at coordinate 804,335 of JAWWMS010000248.1, forward strand.
CCAGGTCTGCATGTGCAACCCACTGCCCAGCCCTGCTCCCCTTCCTTTCCCTTCATCCCTATTTTTAGTGCCATTTTCTCAGTAAAAATGCAGCTGCCTTTTCCTGGGCAGTGCTCACTCCTTTATCTAAGTGAGAATAAGGAGTTCCTGCAGCATGAGCACCACCCCAAACCCTGAGTTTGGTGCTGTTCCATCAATCCCATAAAGCTGAAATCCCATGGGGATGGATCCTGCCTGTCCAAGCTCTCCCTTGCTCTGTGTGCTGCTGGAGGATGGAGGAAAATTATTTATTATTTATGGAGGAAAATTATTATCCTCCTGAGATGCCAGGGGATGCTCTGGGGAGAGTCCCCAGCAGGAGAGTCCCCAAATCAGGCAGATCTGATGCTCTGCAGCACAGGGAAATTAATGGGAATTCATGGATACTCAGCTTTCTGAGCAGCTCCCTGACCTGTTTAAAATCTCTGTGGCAGCAAGATTTTCAAACATCTCTGAGGGTAATTCCTTGAGTAAGGGAGAGGGCTCTGGACATTGCTGTGGATATTCCAGGATTCCCCTTGGAATACTACAGGGTGTAGGGAGAGTGCAAAATGTGAGTATCCAAAAGGATTTATCAATCCTTGTATTTTTGCTGGGCTGTTTGCTGTCTTACCTAAACCCTGTCACGTAATTTAATTACGTTTGTTTAATTTCTTTCCTTAAAAAAAAAATGCATCTGGGACTGGTAAACTTAATTAAAAAGAAACATTGTTAAGCAGCCTGATACAGCTATAATTTGATTTAAAGTACTGGATGATACCAACATTATAAATGTAAAGTGATATGGCTTTTTGGGGGGAAAAAAAAGGGACCTAAATGAACTTAAAATCCTTCTTCATTTGAGCCAGGGTTAATTGTGAAGTCTTTCTTCCTCCTGTTTTGTGGCTGTAGGGCTTTTCGGAGTGGGGGAAGAAATATTCCCTCCTCAAACAAAGGATTGCAGGATCATTTGTGCTCTGCCAGGTTTCAGTACCTTTGTTCATGGAGTGCAAAATCCTGAGTGCCCCACAATCAGTGCCAGAGCTCCCATGGATTTCAAAGGTACCAGAACATTGGGGGTCATTTAGATTTTTTTGTGGAAAATTTCCCTGGATTTCAGGGAATCTTCCACCCAACACAAGTCAGAGGGGTAGAAGTTGCCATCAGAACCTGTTTATTGTAAATATTTATGTGCCCTCCAGTGAGATATAACACAATATTCCATAGGATTGATGCTTTTCCTGATTGAAATTCAACAGCAAAATGATTTTGTAGGAGCTGCTGGGTTTAAGTTTCCCCTGAATTATTTGCAGGAATATTCCAGACAGGCCAGGAGGCGACTGGAGAGGGGGGAGCCCCAAATTTCTATCCCTGAGCTCAGGGAATTCCCTCCCACAGGGATGCAAAATCCCTGGGGTGGGTTTTGCCAGCCAGAGCTGAACAAATCCCTGGGTGCTGGGGTTGTGCCAGTCCAAATCCGGCACAAATCAAAGCCAGAACTGAACCAAAAAAACTACAAATAATGAACAATGGGATCTTCACTAATTATATTTTGTAGTTTGATTTCTTTAACTGTCTGTGGAACTGTTCTGATGATGTGAGGAAATGGACTCATGGACAGACTTAATACCACTTATTTTAGATTTCAAATTAATACATATAAAAACCTTAATTGACAAATCTTAATTGAAATTCTTGACAATTGAAATCTAAATTTAAAAATCTAAATTTCACTTTTGCATTATACTTTCTCCTTGATTTTTTCCCCCCCAGTTCCTTTTGCCTTTAATAAGAATTAACCATCCTGTTTCCCCCTCCTCCAGGGAAGGAGGACCCAGCTGACAGATGCAAAGCTGGGATACACGAGAAGGAAAACACTAAAATTTTTAAAAGTATCATTTTTCCTTCAACCCCACTTGATTACAGCAATCTCAGCTCCAACTGGAGGCACAGACCCCAAGCTGGAAAGTGTAACAGGTTTGAATTTAACTTTCTCTCTTTAAACTTTAAATTTTATGGAACTTTATGACTTAGAAAGTGCCCGAGAGAGAAAGATCCCGATCCCAGGCGGGATCCCAGCAGGAGCTTTGCAGGTGTCCCGGTAGGAAAAGGGATTCCATGTTATTTGTTGAGTGGAAACCTTGATAAATTAAAGCTTTTCTTTTCTGTCTTGCAAATCATCCTCAATGTGTTCTTGATTTGGGGGAAGGCAAACAAACAGAGAGTTTTCAAACTCGGGGTTGTTCGCACATACAACAACTGCAGGGATCTGGGGGAGGGTTTGTGGGAGCTCGGGAAGGAAAACCCACAGGAAGGATCCAGGGAACCCCTTTTTCTGTCACACAACTCTATTTGCCACCCGTGGACACAGGAGTTTTTTAATTATTATTTTTTACTGATTCTCTTGGTTGCATTTTAATCTTGTTGTATATTACAGAGGAAAAAAAAAATCCAGGGTTGTGTTTTGTGTATTTATTCTCTATGACTTAGAGGAGGGCAGATCCATTCCTTATCTCCCAGAATCCTGGGATCATTAAGGTTGGAAAAGAGCTCTAAAATCATCAAATTCAGCTGTCAATCCAGCACCACCACCCTGCTCTAAGCTGAATTGTAACAATTTGAGGAAAACCCGTTTTTCAGTGCTCTTACCTCCACTCTGAGCTGGAACACAAAGCACCTCGGGCCAGGGGATGCTGTGGGAAGGAGGGAGGGATGGATGCTCCTTCAGATGGAGAAAGGATCACCCTGAGCCAACTGGGATCCGTCAGGCACTGCCCACTGAGCCCTGCTGGGTTTCTCCAGCAGGCAAAGAGCTCTGGCAGCAGCTCCTGCCCCATGTCCAGGTGGGAATCTCCAGCTCTGAGCAGCCCTGACCCCAGAGATGCTGGGAGAGCAGCCCTGGTCCTGCTCCTTCCCAGCCTCTCCCCATCCCACAGCTCAGGGCGTGAGCCATGCCAGCAAAATCCCTCAGGAAAGCACATCCAGGGAAAGCCTGGGGTTCTCCCCTGCCCTCCAGCACAAGGCAGAGCTGCAGCTGGAGCTTTCACAAGCCCTCAGTGATTCCCTGAGTTTGCTGTTGCTGGGGCTGGGAATTGGAGGATGTGCAGAGCAGGAGCCTTTGGCATCCTCGGGGCTGAGTTTTGTTGTGTTTTGCAGTGAACTGGAGGAATTCTGCTCAGTATGGAAGTGCTTTAAGTTTGTGGAACATGGGACAATAACTCTGAGCAGATGCACAAGTGCAGGCAGAAATCCAGGGAAAAGCAGAGTTCATCTCCCTACAGTTTATGGGAAGTCCCCTTGCCCTACTTGGGCTCTGGGCTCTGCTGTCCCAGGAGAAAGGGGAAGGAGAGGGAAGAGTGAAGTCCAAGCGGGATTTTTAAAATCCAGACAAGTTCTCCTGGCAGCACTGGAGTCATCCAACCTCCTGCCTTTGGTGGCACTGCTGGAGGAGAAGCCAAACCTGCCCTGGTGCTTGGTTTAATGCTGAGCTCATCCTAAACCTTCACCCACAGGAATGCTGATGAATTAATAATTCTATTCCAAACAATGTCCACCAGGTTTCCCATAGCAAAAGGGACAATTTACCCAGGAACTAAAGGGGCACAGCCAGACCTGAGCAGCACTGAAAGGTAACATCCCCCTGAGCACAACCAGATGTGCAAGGAATACATGGCTTTCCATGGGTAAAACCTGCTGCAGAGCCCAAATTAGACTCAGCTGCTACTTCCAGGTCTTGAAGGTTAGGAAAAAGCAATTTTTTTTTGTGGGTGAGCCACAACCATGGCTCAGCCTTCTGGCCATGGCTGGCAGAGCAGAGTATTCATTGGTGAGGGCAGATGCTCTCGATTGGAGATATTAAATCCATATTCCTGATCTTTAATTGCAGCTTAGCTAAAAACCCACACAAGACAAGCAACTAAGATCAGTGTATTCCACACAGCAAGGAAAATGATTTTGTGCCCTCTGAACCTTCCCACTGTGCAGTGTGGGCTGCAACCAAGGGTGGGAAACCCCTGCAGTTCCCAGTGGAGGATTTCATGTTTCACACAGGAGGATCACTCCTCGAACACCCACACACTTTAGTCCTGGGGATACTGGATGGGAAACCACAGCTGGCAGCACTGCTCCAGTCCACAGTGGCTCTGTGACCCCCAAAACTGAGCACAGAGCCTTGGAGCTGGGACAGAGCATCCTGATGGATGGAGAAACCCCAAGGGAACAGAGCTGTGTGAGCTGGTGGATGCCAGGGAAGGGCCTGGGCAGCTCAGCCATGGATGGGACACCAAGAGTCACAGAGGAGATGTTCCTGCAGAGCTCCTGTCCCTGCTGAAAGCCAAGGGATGCTGCCTGGAGCTGGCTCCCTTCTGGAACCAAAGCTCTCCTGATGCCTTCCCAGCTCACCTTGTTTTTCCATTACTCGAGGACTCAGCTCGTTTCTCGGAGCAAATCCCCTGCTAAGGTTGCTGGGATTTGAATTTACGGCCGCGGGAGGTGTTGAGCCACCAGGCCAGATGGTTATGTGCTAATTTCCATGGCTTGGAGTGGTTTGGGGATCTCAGCACAACTGTCCACATTCCCAAACAAGAGAAAGCCGTAGCTTGAGCTGTTTCTTACATTAAATCATTGCATGGTTTTCTTCTCTCCTTATTGCAGAAAAGAGTTTGATTTGGGCTGTATAATTTGTGACCCCGTGCAGCCAGGAGGAAACTTTGGAAGGGGAGATAATACCATGGAGGCAGATTTTCCTCTTCTTGAGCTGAATTCCTCTTCCTCATGAAGCTGAATTTTGTTGACCAGTTCAGCTAATTCTGATTTTCTTCTGCTCCAGCAACACCAGCCACTGACAGACTTAACTGACAGACTTTACCCTTATTTTGCCCAACTCAGTGCTATTAGGTGGCAAGTCAATCTCATTTATTTATGAATTTAAAATTAAAACCAGAAAATAATACCCATCCTCCCCGAGGGGGTGGCTGAGAAAGCAGAGTCTCACCCAGCTTTGCGCAGGGAGTTCATGCGGCTTTAATTTCCAACACAAAGGATATCTCGCTGGGCTGGGGGCTGACATCACCCTGCTCCCAACACTTCATGTGGTTCTCTTCCTTGCTTTTAAAGCTATTATTTTACATCTCTGCCGACAGATATTTGTATTGGCACATCTCATGGAATATTAAGATTGTATCTTTTCTGTTTAATTTCAAAAGGCGCTTCCTAGCCCGAGTGCAAGCTCACAACTCCAAACCATGAAGATGAGTGAAAGCTTCCTTGCAAACCTCTTAATTTATTGTCCTTCTTCCCAGTGCCTCAGCCCTTCCAAGGTTTCATTCTCATCCCTCTATATTTGCATTTAGGGCCATAATTAGCTGCATTAACCAAGGATAGAACAGCAAAACAAAGAGGAGCTTTCTGTCGGTCTCACCCAGGTGTGGGCTTGGTTTAAAGACAGAGTTTGAGTTTATCTCTGCACACAGGGAAGGATAGAAAAGCCTTCAGCATGTCCTGGGGCCAGAAAAGAGCTGGTGGGGCAGAGACAGCAGCAATGGAGGGAAATGGGTGGAAACAAAGCCCTTGGAAAAGCACTTTTCACTGGAGCTAGAGGGACTGGGATAAATCAGAACACCTTGTTTGGACTCACCAAAGGGAAGGGGGAGCAAAGCTTCGTGCAGGCATGGGGATTTGATGGAAGAACAAGCCCCAGAAACCTGCAGTCCCAGCAGGAATAAACCTGCCCATCCCTGGCTTTCTCTGCACTCCAAGAGTTAAGCTTTGGAAGAGGCACCCCAGGGAAGTGGAAGTGTTCAAAAACCACGTGAACGTGGCATTTCATCATGTGATGGGCATGGGAGTGATCAGTTAAAAGCTGCTCTTGATGATCTTGAAGATCTTCTCCAGCCTCAAAGATTCTGTGGTTTTTAAGCCAAACTCCAAAACAGGCTCGTGTCCACTCTGTGGAAGGCACCAACCAAGATCTGAGGATGCCCCAATGTCCCTGTCCACGTCCAGGCCATGGAGCTGCCTCCTCTGGGTCATCTGTTCCTGCTGGGGTGAGGACACAGCCCCACAGGGGTTTGGCAGCTGGAACCTGGGCACCAGGGCTGGAATGTCTGGAATGTTGCCATCACAGGGCTGCAGAGGGAGAGACCCCAGGAGAAGGACCTGGAACATGGACTCTGGCTTTGGTGACCATTTGTCCAGGTGGGCTTGGCAAGCTGGGCCTGTCTGGGACATTTGGGACATTTGGGTGTTGGTGCTGTGAATCCTCATCCTCCTCACCCCAAATCTTGGTGATCATGAGAGAATTGATCCATTTTTTCCTCTCAGAGCAGATGATGTGACTAAGGCCATCGAATCACCGAGGGGTTGTCTCCAGGTACCCAGTAACTGTTTAAAGATCCCAGGCTGGATTTGGCGAAAATAACACCCCTCCTCTCTAAAAAGGCTTTTCCCCCTCAGATTTCTGCCTCCAAGAGGTCTCCTGGGGCTCAGGTCTCAGTTGGGGTTCCCAGACCTCGGGATGCTGAGCAGGGAGCAGGGGAGGGTGGCCCCAGCTGTGCCCAGCTCTTGCCCAGGAATATGGAATAACTCAGGATCAGCTTCCCTGTAAGTATTTCAATTTCACTTCTCCTGTGTGCTTTGCCTGGCAGCTACACTGAGAGCTCCAGCTTTTCCTTCCCCATATTCCAGCAGCGAGGAGAGCAGGAGTGACCCTGGGGACAGGGGGACCTGGGGCTCACCTGGGGCCACCCCATCTCCCTCTCTGGGGCCCTTCCCTGAGGTAAAGGCAGACAGGATTCGTTTTGGTGCAATTCTAAAGGTTTTATACTTCATCCACGTGCTGAGTTTTGCCCTCTCTAAATCCCCCCTTATTATACATTCTTTAAGTACTTTCCTTAAGTGTTATGAGAAAAGTTCAATGCATCAGGAATTTTCCCTGTTACTTAGAGGGGGAAGGGGACAGGTCTTGGGCTTGTTTCTCAGCTCTGGGGAAGCCATGGTGAAGGAAAAGTGGTGGGATGGAAGGCTGGTGGCTGGAGAGGGGATGGAGCAGCTTCTCCTCCTTCTCCCACACAACCACAAGCCAGAAACAAGGATCTGAGCTGGGAAAAGCCACATTAAAAATGTTCCTCACAGCACAGAGATGAGAAATCTGCTTTTCCAGACAACGTTCAGAGGTTGCAGTGAGATGTCTCACAGAAGGTCCCGTTACATCACACTGGGGGTCCTGCAGAAACTCAGCAGGGCAGCATCCACAGCTGGAGGAGGCTCCTGTGGGGACAGGTCCCGTTGTGGTCCCATCCTCACCCACCCCACAAGGGCATTATTGACCCTTCCCTGGCTTCCCTGCATGGGAGGTGAACACCGCCCACCTCTCTCTCATCCTGAAGGGATCCGAGCGCCCTAATTTGATTTAACTCTCCCCAAATGCTGTCTGTATTGTTTTTACTTCTCTGAATAATTTCCTTAAGGTTTAATCCTATTCCCTGTGCACACTTTGGGGGGGGGGGGGGTATGTATAAAATAACATAACAGAGATTTATTTTAATTTATCTTTAACTAATGCAGCGCACGCGGAGGTGAAGGACCTCTTCAGGAGGTCAACCAAGAAACTCCAGCACTGGCTGGCCACCACCATAAACTGCTCCTTTCTTGCTCAAATCTGTCATTTTGGCCATGGAATGAACTCAGGATTGTCCTGTGGACAAGGATACCCTGGCATCACCTCCTGGTTTGGATGGAGTCGGCCCAGAGGTGCCACAGCCCAGCAGGGGTGGGGAGAAGACACAGCCACAAAAGAACAGAGGTTCTTCAAAGTTCATGAGGGGCAAAATAATCGTGGAATGAAATTAAAGCTGTGCTGGGGAACGGGATATTTGAGAATGTCAGGGAAAACAATCTCCTGAGCACTGTTTCACACCACCACGGGTGTTTTCTGCCAAGAATCCCTCAGTCTTCAGCAGTTTCTGTTTGAAAGATTTTTAGGGAAAAGAAATATTTGTTAATCTGTTAATGACTAATTAGTTAATGACTCCTGTGAAATGGAGGTTTCGTTTACAAAAATTCAAGCTGAATATTGGCGCTTGCAGCTCCTGTAGAACCCAACCCAGTGTTTTTCCAGCCCCCAGAAGGGTCATTCAGCTGCCTCAGGACCTCTCCATTGCAGCCTCTCCAGGGCATTCAGAAACTGTTTAATTCCAGCTCTTGAATCCTCCCATAACAAACCTCCCACCCCTTTCCCTGGTGGCTCATGGCAGCTCTTTGTGGCACAGTCTCATCCATAAATTTATTTTGTTTCCTTCAAGGAAAGGGCATTATTGGCACAATGGAATACTGGATATTCACTTGCATTTCCCAGTGCAGGTGTGCCCCTGGCAGATGTGAGGCAGCATGTTCAGTTATATTTATTGCATATTTATATGTTACATTTTGGTTGCCCAGAGCAGCTGTGGCTGCCCCTGGATCCTTGGAAGTGTCAGGACAGGGCCTGGAGCCCCCTGGGACAGTGGGAGGTGTCCCTGCCCATGGCAGGGGGTGGCACTGGATGGGCTTTAAGGTCCCTTCCAACCCAAACTGTTCTGGGATTCTTTGATTTAAAAGCAAACAGATTTGGATCTAAAAAAATCCCAATTTTATTGACTGGTAGCAATAAGGTTGGGAATCCAGGAAAAAAAGGAATCTTGAAGGTGATTCCTGGAGTAACAAGCTAGCAGCATGTGCAAAAAGGGTTAAATCACTCCTCAAATGCTTTTTTACAGCAGAGGAAAGAGTTTTAAAGGGTGGATGTAGTTGGTGCCACCAAGGCTGGGGTGGGTAGAGCACTCAGGGACATGGGACCAGCCCAGGACTCTCTGCTTTGCTCCCTGCAAGAGGAGAGGAGCTACACCACCCAAAATACTGCTCAGTGTCCCACCTCACATTCACCCAGTGGGAAGAGGGATGCACGCACACCCAGTTGTAAACTCGACTACTCATCACTTAATTAACCCTGGGGAAGCAATGGCTGAGGCTCTCCTGGGAGCCAGGGTTTGAGCAATGGGGCTGCACCTCTCTGATCAGACTGCAGGGCTGGAAACCAGGACTTTCCCAAATATTAAATGGATAAATATTTTCTTGCTAATAATTTGTGGAGCAAAGAATGAACAACCCTTGAGTTTAGCCTGAACAATCCTTGAATGTATCCATTAGAACCAAATATATCCACGCACCAAATTTATAATTGCAGCTCTATATAAATTCATGATGGAGTAGAGATATAAAAGGGATAAATATTAGATGCATAATTGAGTTCAGGTGATATTAAAATATTACCCCAAAAGGCAGGTTTGGTTTGCTTTATTGTTTTTTTTTCTTTTGTTTTGGTAAATGCAAAACAAATCTTGGCAAAACTGAGCACAGCTTGAAAAGAGCTCCATCTCCTAAAATCTGCCCCAAAAGTGGCTGGACCAGGCTGAGGTTGGAGGTTACCTGAGTGCTTTCACACATTAAGGGACAGTATTAAAAGATCATTTCCAAGTTAAGCAAACATTTCTGGCATATTGTGCAACACTTGCTTTAAAATTAACTTAGTTATTCTGAACTTTATGCCAACTGATTATTTGCTAGACTCTCTGATGATGGTAATTCAGGACATTCCATCCCATAATTCCATAAAGACAATAAGATTACAAAGCCCAAGCAGGCTCTGAGTCAGCCTTTGACAGATTAAAGCTCCCCAAGTCCCCTGAAAACCCTTCTCTGACACATTAATTTGACCTAAACCCTCAAAATGTTCCTGATTATATCATCTCAATCGGGCTTGGTTTTTGTTTTATTTTTCAGTGTAGGAAATTAAAAAGGCTCAGTTGATCCCCGGCCAAGTTCTTGAAATGTGTTGCAATGCTGAGGAAATCAAAGATTACTCGAAATACTTTTTAATAATATGTCATGTCAGCAGAGATAAAGGTTCACACTCCGTGCCCTCAGCTGGCTTCCATCAATGCTGGCCAGGACCTGCCAGTCACCTCGAAACCATGAGCTTATGCTCTTCTGATTATGAACATGTTCATAAAATTTGATTAATTTCTCTTTGTAAGGAGAATTAAATCTGCAGAGGTGGGGCTGATCCTGCCTAGGAGCAAGAGGCAACCCCAAATTTCTTTCCCCTGTCCGGTTCTCCATCCATTTCTTGCCACACGGGATCATGGAATGCTTTGGGTTTGAAGGCACCTGACAGAACATCTAATTCCAGCCCTCCTGCCACGGACAGTGAAGCATCATCCTGTGCAATGACATTCCAGAGGATGGGCAGCAGGGTGGACATTGTCCCACAGAGGCATCAGCCAGGAGCACCTGGACATTCCTGTAGGAAACAAAACAAAACCACATCAGAGGCCACTGCTGATGGAGATCCACGGAAGGATGGAGTAATACAAGGATGGAGTAGCACCTACAATTCAGATTACAACTGTGGGACTTTGGGAAGTTGGGATAGCCTCTTTCCACTCCCCAGTCAGGCTGCAGGTGTTGCCCACACCAGAGCTGGCACTGGAGCAGGAGGTGGCTTCCAACCAGGTGTCCAGGCTGGATGTTGAGCTTGGGCTTTTGGCAGCTGTATCTGCACCCCTTCACTTCCTCTGAGATCTTTTCCCTGGTCAAACCCCTGTCCCAGTGAGATATGCCAGGAGTTTGGTGTGTAAATGTGTGCTAAAAAGGTACAGGTAGTTATAAATGTGTATTAACATCAAAGGGCAATGCCCACCCTGAGCTGAGTAAGGAGCATCCTTGGGAGGGGGACTTGAGGACAAGAATGTGAGTCTGGGACAATTTAAAAACACATCTGAGAATAAATAAATCCTGGCACAGAGAAGCTGTGGCTGCCCCTGGGTCCCTGGAAGTGTCCAAGGCCAGGCTGGATGGGGCTTGGAGCAGCCTGGGGTAGGGGAAGGTGTCCCTGCCCACGGCAGGAGATGGGTTGAGATGAGATTTAAAGTCCCTTCCCACCCAAACCATTCCATCTTCTCCACAAAGACAACCTGCTGCCAGCCCAAACTTCGGGAATGTGTGCACAGGACAGCAACTCTAACAAACAGAGCAAGAAATCCTGAGAAGTGAAACATTTGGATGTACCAGGGCTTTCCTGCCACTCCAGGAGCACCTGAAAGCAGAGCATGGAATGCTGCACCTCCCCTGCCTGTCCCAAAGCCAGCTCCCCTCTCCTCAACCTGCTTTCTCAGCTGGCCTGTGAATTTTATCCCTTTCCACATTTTTTTCCCGTTAAGGCTCATTTATCCCGGCTGACCTCCCCGATGCCGGGAAAGGCTGCAGGGCCAGGGGGGCTGGACACCCCCAGCTCAGCGGGGACACCGCTCTCCCCTCCCCAAAACCCACCTGAGCCCCAGCATCCCCTTTGCTGCCTGCTCTGGGGGGGGTTCCCGCATGGAAAATAAATCAGCGCGGGGGTTCCAGCCTGGGCAGGGCGGGGGTGGAAATGCCGCGCAGACCCCGCGCAGATCCCGCGCAGCGCCTTCCCTGCGCACCTGAGGGTCCCGAACGGAGCCCCCCGGCCCCGACCCTGCCCTGCCCGGCCGCGCAGGAGTTTCCCGGGACTCTCCGGGTGGAAAACGGGGATTTCTGTCCCTAATTCAGGGCAGCTGCTGCGGGCGGCGGGGCCGCGCTTTGAAGCGGAGCCGGGGCCGGGGGTGTGGGGGGATGGCGGAGCGGGTGGGACTGCCTTAAAAAACACCCCAAAAACAACCAAACAAACAAAAAGCCAAGGAAAAAAGGGACACAGAGCCGGAACTGCTGCCCGGCGCTGCCACAGCCCAGGGGTGGCACCGGGTGTGTCGTGCCGGGGACGCCGGAGGGGCCACGCGTGACCGGCCCGTGGGGGCAGCGCGGCGGGGCCGGAGCGGGGCGCGGCTCCCTTCTCTTGTATCCCTCTTTTACTTTCCCCCCCGCTTTTATTTATCTTTTCCTGCCTTTTTCCTTCTTTTTCTACCCTCTTCTTCTTTTCTCCTTCTTTTCTGTTAATCTTTCTCCTTTCTCTCTCTTTTCCCCCCTTTCTTTTCCTTTTTTTCTTTTCCCCTTTTGCGCTGGTTCTGGTTAAACGTTATTTGCACTTTTGTTGGAAAAGTGGCCCCTAGTGTGCAATTATGTCAAATTTCTTTGAGTTTTACAATTTAATGGAGAACAGTAACTCTTTTATTGATCCTAGACGGGGCCGGCTCCTCTTCCCCCTCGCCCCCCCACCCCTGTGGCTCTCCCCTCCCTCCCCCTCCAACCCCCCCCCGCTACTCCCATGAAATGTCACTCAATGTTTCTTATGCTCCCACCAGTTTCCAAAACAAACAGAGGAGGCTGCAGCCGTCTATTGACTCAGTTGGATGCAAGAGGATCTCGCCGTGGCCGCTGCCCCCCGACGGGAGCCGTGCCGGGCGAGGGGCGCCGGGTGCCGGCCGGGATGGAGCCGCCGCCGCCCGCCTGAGCCGCGCTGCCGCCCGGGGGGACCCCCGGCAGCCCGGGGGGGATGGCGCTCAGCTCCCGGGCTCACGCCTTCTCGGTGGAAGCCCTGGTGGGACGCTCGGCCAAGAGGAAGGTGCCGGAGGGTCGCGATGAGGAGCCCGGCCCCGGCTGCCGGCCGGCCCGCAGAGCGCCGGAGGCGGGTGGGTACCGGAGGGAGCCCGGCACGGCGGGCAGCGAGGGCGGCCCCCGGCCCCGGCAGCTCCCGAGCCCCTCCTGCCCTTTGTGTTCCCCGCAGAGAAGCGGCCCAAGGCCGGTGCCGAGAGCCGGGCGGGCGGGGTGCAGGTGGAGCTGCAGGGCTCCGAGCTCTGGAGGAGGTTCCACGACATCGGCACCGAGATGATCATCACCAAGGCCGGCAGGTACCGGCCGGCCCCCGCCGCCTCGCTCGGGCTTTGCTTTTCCGTTTTGGCTTTTACTTTTTTAATTTCTTTTTTTTTTCCCTTTTTTTCTTTTTTTTGGTGGGTTATTTCTTGAGCTTTTCTTTTTATTTTGTTTCGTTGTCTTTGGTTTCTTTGTTCTGTTCAGATATTTCACTTAGTTCGCCCCTTTTTCCGCTCTTCTCGTTGAGTTCGATTTTCCCTCCTCCCGACGCCCGTTCCCGGTTCCGCAGCCCCTCTCGGCTCTCGCTCAGCCGCTGTCCCTGTGCCCTGTGCCCGCAGGAGGATGTTCCCGTCGGTCCGGGTGAAGGTGAAGGGGCTGGAGCCGCTGCAGCAATATTACATCGCCATCGACGTCGTGCCCGTGGACTCCAAGCGATACAGGTACGGGTGCAGGTACGGGTGCAGGTACGGGGGGGACGGGCGGGACCCCCACACCCCCGCGGGACCCGTCCTGCGCTGATGGCCGCGATCTGCGACCCGAGCGGGACACGGGGTCGCACAGGGGTGCTGGGGGCCCGCACTCCCCTATAGAATCTATAGGTGTGGGGGCAGGTGGGGACGGGCTCTCGGCGGCTGACGCGGGCCGGGCCGGGCCAGGTACGTCTATCACAGCTCGCAGTGGATGGTGGCGGGGAACACGGACCACTCGTGCATCACCCCGCGCCTCTACATCCACCCCGACTCGCCCTGCTCGGGGGAGACCTGGATGAGGCAGATCATCAGCTTCGACCGCGTGAAGCTCACCAACAACGAGATGGACGACAAGGGGCACGTAGGTGTGGGGCAGCCCCGCCGCGGGGGCCGGGCAGGGGCAGAGCAGCGCCCCGGGGTGCGGAGCATCATCCGGGGGCAGCGCCGGGAGGGCGGGGGCCGGTCCCTCCTGCCTTGGGGCTCGGGGCTGGGACCTCCCTGAGCCTCGCCTCGGGATTTCCTCCTGCCCTTCTCCCTCCGGGGGCTCAGCCGCCTGTCCCCCCGCACAGATCATCCTGCAGTCCATGCACAAGTACAAGCCCCGCGTCCACGTTATCGCCCAGGATTCTCGCTTCGATCTAGCGCAGATCCAGTCGCTGCCGGCCGAGGGGGTGCAGACCTTCTCCTTCCAGGAGACCGAGTTCACCACCGTCACGGCCTACCAGAACCAGCAGGTACCGGGAACCGGGGCGGGGATGGAGAGCCCCGATGGCATCGGGAGCCGGGAGGGGATGGAGATCCCGGCAGTACCGAGAGCTGGGGGGGATGGAGAGCCCAGATGGCACCGGGTGCCGGGGGGATGGAGAGCCCTGACGGTACCGGGAGTCGGGCGGATGGAGAACCCCGATGGCACCGGGAGTCGGGGAGGGGATGGAGAGCCCCGATGGCCGCGGCCGCCGCTCCCCAATGGCCCCTTGATTTCACCCTGCAGATCACGAAGCTGAAGATCGACAGGAATCCCTTCGCCAAAGGTTTTCGGGACCCCGGCAGGAACAGGTAAGGGCCGGGGCCGCCCCGCCGCCGCCCCCCGCGCCCCCGGCCCCGCGGCCGCGCTCAAGAGATCGGAAGAG